>QLOR01000094.1:0-120693 GCA_003313825.1 Sarcodon aspratus
ATCGAAATCAGATATTTTCGCTGGCGCTCCCGGTTTTACAGTTTTGGCATTGATTACGGTGCCCTCTCTGCACTCGGTTCGACATGGACGATGTATTTCCGCACACCCGTATCATATGAACACACTTGAATGTTGTATTACTGCGCTCTCCGTCTCCCTCCGCGTCCCTTTTGTCGTTTACAATATACTCTTCTGGTCTTTCCTCTTTCTTTCTTTCTTTCTTACTGTATATGTGTCCTTTTCCTCAAGCCCTGTTCGATCTTCTGTCAAATGGAATGGATCTTAATCTTTTTGCAAAACTCTCCGAATCTACGCTCTCAAAGGGGTAACGTACAATACAAACACGATCGGATTTCCAGTCACTGATCAATCAACTAACACATCACGATCGCGAGTTATGTAAAGAATTCGAAGCTCCGGGAACGGTTCGCTGTGAATGGGCACCGATCGTCTTTTGCGTTCCGAGTACGTGAACGATCGAGTGTGTCGGTGAAGGCTGATAAGATCCCGGTCCTCTGGCCGCGCTGGACCCGTCGGCGTTCGGGTAAGTATGTGCTGGAAACCCACGTTGGTAGACGTAGGGGAACAGTCTTTTTCATCTTTTTGGCTGGGAGATGTGTTCTACCGCGAGATAGAAGATCGAGTCACACATGAGTGGCGGTTACACTGGAGACGAGTGGGATAAGATAATTCCGAGGATGGAGAAACTTCGGTGACTATATAACGACTCGACGAGTCAACGAGGACGAGACGACGTTCGTCACCTACATATGTGGTGTAAATTATAAACCAAGTAATACAAAATGATTCGCTACTCTCGTACCGATGAAAAACTCCTACGGCCTATCAGTGGAAAGTTGCAACATCTTGACGTGAGAGGAATCGTGGTAGCGCTTGCGTCAAGGGTGATTCCGGATAACTCGACGTAAAACATGTGTCTGGGGAAGTAGGAGCGTCTTGAGGATAAAGACGACATGTTCGATTTGAGAGCCGAGAGCTTTAGTTTCCGTGGCTTCAATCCGTCGCCACCATTGTCTCGTTATGACGGGGCTCTCCTCGATCAAGAGTACAAGACAAGACCAGGAGAGCAGGTTGTGCGTCCACAAAACAAAAGGTTTTCAAAGTTCTGTGGAGTTTGCAGCGTAGTTCTTCGGACAGTTAAGCGCATAGATCATTGTATGCCTTGCTATGGAAAGCTCCAAGCGGTAGGATCTTAAAAGTCGGAAGGTGGGATCCACTCAAAGGTGTTGCAGTGAGAGTATAAAAGAACCTTGGCGCGTGACCGGCATGACTCCCTCTCCCATCACAAACGATAAGTCAGCCAATTCATATCACCCGTGACTCAAACGCTGGACATGCAGAGCGCAGCAACGAACAGTTCAGTGCAGAAGAAGTACGGGCTCATCACTGTATTCAGGATTGAATCAGTCGTCTCTGAATCTCGTGTATATCAGGGTAGCTCGGGTGGCCGTGCCATCACCACCAGTTCCAGATCCAGGCCACTATTCGGATCAGGAAGATGAATTGGAGGATGAGGAAGGTTATGAGGTAGACATCGACGATTCACAGGTTCTCGAGGACCTCCCAGATGATACCAATGTACGTCCCAACTTCGCCGTCTCTTCTCCCCAAGTTTGTCGTTCTAAATCGTCCATAAAGGAAATTGACCTGATCCACTCTCAAATTAAATCAGTTTCCAACCTTGGGCTCCCCAGATTCTCCGCCCATTTGAGGAAACTCAGCTTGAGGCAAAATCATATCAAACACGTCGACCCTGAAGTCATAGGTGTCCTGGAACAATTAGAGGAACTAGACTTGTATGATAATAAAGTCAAAGAAGTTGGAGATGCTTTGAACAAGCTGGCTAATTTGAAGTAGGTCGGCTGTTTGCAACATGGATTGAACGATGTAACATTTGGTGGGGACGCAGGACATTGGATCTATCCTTCAACCTTCTGCGTTCTATACCAGACACCCTTCATCATCTTCAAAAGCTGAAAACGGTCTATTTCGTGCAAGATCGGATCTCCACCATCAGCGGACTTGATCGCCTTGGGGCGACATTGACCAGTCTTGAGCTCGGCGGGAACAAGATTAGAGTAATTCTCTATTTATCAATCTATTGGATATTTACTGACAGGGAACGGTCAACAGAAGATAGAAGGGTTGGATGCGCTCGTCAATTTAGAGGAGCTGTGGTTAGGGAAGAATAAGATATCACGACTGGAGGTAAGGTCTACTATACACTCCTGATATAAATTGCTGGCTCATCATGCTCTTGGGAGCCATCAGAACTTGAGCAACCTCAAGAGCCTCAGACTTATATCGATGCAGTCAAATCGGGTCACAAAGATTGAGAATCTGGAGGCCCTGGAAAACCTTGAGGAAATTTACTTGAGCCACAATGGGATCAAGAAGCTAGAAGGTTTCGAACATAACGTAGGTTCTCCTTTCTTTCGTCTTTAAATGACCGCTCAATCTTGCTTTCCAGCCCAAACTTCGTGTTATAGATGTTGGCAACAATGAAATCTCGCAACTAGAGAACATCTCGCATCTAACTTCGTTGGAAGAGTTATGGGTAAGCTCATTTTTTTTGGTCGTTTGGAGATGATCTTACTAGAGTATTCAGGCGAACAACAACCTTATTCCTACCCTACGGGATCTCGAGACTCAGTTAGGAAAAACCAAAACATTGGAGACAATCTATCTCGAAGGTAATCCGTGTCAAAAGAATGAAGGCGTCAACTACAGAAGAAAGATTGCCTTGGCGTTGCCTCAAGTTACACAGATTGATGCTACGTGAGTGCACACACGGTGATAAAAATCAGCAGATTCTTATGTTGTGTTTCAGATACACCAAATCTGCGTGAAAATCTATTTACATTGTACTTTAGTAGGGAACATTTGTCGGGTAAAGAATACTGAAATCGTTGTACAATAACCGAGCAGTGGAAACTAAAAGTCCTGTAAGATGCCGAGGAGCTTAAGAGATAGCGACACGATAAGACTGTGGAGCCGGAGACTTCTTTGGGTAAGTGAAAGTCAAGACGCCATTTTCCATGGAAGCCGATATTGCTTCAGGCTACAAAATTCAGTTAAAAACATATTCTGTAATTACTACAACAAGATCTTACCTGAGTGCCCTCCGGGAGGGCACAGCTCAGAGAAAACTTGCTAGTCTCGCGTACTTTGGCGAGACGTCCACCGTACCGCATCTTGTCCGCCATTCCTGAAATCTCACAAGACACGGTGAGAACGTTGCTCTGGACTTCGATGTTTACGTTGTCTTTGGTGAGACTACTAGGCAGCTCAACTGTGACGGTGTTGGCGTGTGGATTCTCTTGCACATTTACTCTGTATGCGCGTGTAATAAGTATCGATGCACTTCTGGTAGGAGGATATCTGGGTGGCTTACCTTGGATTAAACGTATCTATGGGCATTCTTCAATAGTAAAGTGGCTTTTACAAAGAGATGGCGTCGGTGACAAAAGACGTAGGGTGTATACCAAGAGATGTTGCCATATTTAGCACGAGTTCCGAGAGGTGCACGTAATTTGCCAGCGAATTTGTCGGTTTGTTTTGCGAATTAGACCTATGTAGCAGCAATCTGAAACCGTAATAATAGTAAGTAGGATCAATACCGATGAAGTGGCCGCACTGAAGTCGCGGTACCCTGATTTGGTCATGGCATCCAGTTCAGCGCGAGCATCCACGAACAAAGCAAAGGCAGCAGGAGTCAGCGCAAGTTCATTCTTGGACCTCAAAGCCGAAATCGTAGTCAAGGAGCAAGAGTTTTTAAGGAACAAGGCTGCCGGAAAAGGTACAGCAGAGCGTTTCGAAAGACCGGGCAAGGTAAAGTTCTTTGTATCACTATGTTGACCCCCATCTATCCTCATGATCTCTGACAGAAACCTACAGTATGGAGCCGTACAAATAAAGGACTGAATTCGCGAGCTGCTCGTGATATTGAGCTTGAAGCTATCAGTAAACCAACCCTTGAATCTGCTCGGGCTATTCTGGAGCGCAAGTCTCAAATATACGAAAAACTGCGCAAGGGGAAGACGGGTGGGCTATCGGAGAAGCAGTACGATTCGCTTTTAGTTGATGTAAGTGTGTTCTATTCGTTTTGTTGTTATGAATTTGTATACTATGGACTTCTTAGTTTGACTCGAAAGTGGATGGAGATTACTCCTCTGACGAGGAAGACGTAGATGAATCGTTGAGTGTCCCGAAGCGACCGGATACTGAGGTAAGAACTTCATTTTTCATCACAGATGAAATCTGCCCATTACGCGTCTGCAGAACGACCCAGTTGTCGAATATGAGGATGAATTTGGTCGGCTACGGACAGCTCCCCGCTCAGAAGTTCCACGACACCTCCTTCCTCCAGACCCCGAGGTACGCAGCTACCTCATCCCACTGTGCCAACTAACTCGCATAACTAGGATGATCCTATTATTGAATACGAGGACGAATTTGGCCGAGTTCGTAGTGCCCGACGGTCTACAATTCCAGAGGATTTATTGCCTGCAGTTCAAGAGGATGAAGAGTGCGTCTACTCATTTGCGTTGTCCATTTTGTTTCTAATCATGAATTTTATCCAGCCCTACTGTAATATGTACGCCCCCTTCTCTTTGTTTGCAATTTACTGATTGACCGGGTTTCATAGACAATCCGGTCGGACACTACCCCGTATATGAGCCCTCAGCTGAGCGAGTCACTGATATCGAGAAAGAATACGCTGAAGAAAATAATCCGCTCAATCTGCACTACGATGCCTCGAAGGAAGTGCGAGCGAAAGGTGCTGGATTTTACCAGTTCTCAGGCGATGACGAGACAAGACAGCGGCAGATGGAAGAATTGCGTTCGGTCAGAGAAGAGACTGCAAAGAGTAGGCAAAATGCTGGAGCTGTTAATATACGACCTGGAGATATTGAAGGGATGCAAGCGGAGGGGAGCAAGAGTAGGGCTTTGGAGAAACGAAAGCGGGAGATAGAGGAGCGACGAAAGCTCCTGGATGCTAAGCGGCGGAAAATGAGAGGGAATGACGAAGGGAAAGGGGAGTCGGATCCACCATCGACGACGCCGCAGAGTGGGCCAAGCTACACGGTAGCAATCCAACCAAGTCATCCATCTTCTGACGGCAGGTCCCCCGCTCTTCAGCCCCTGCCATCTGCAAGTGACAAGACAAAAGATCTTGCAGATGAATTCCTTGCGAGGTTAGAGAGGGACATGTTGAATCAGAAAGGTCCATGACGTCCATGATCATCTGGTGCGTCTCTTTTGCTGCGTGGATCATGATTTTATCGTTACAGTTTATCGCTTCCTCGACAAGTTGTATCCAATCGATCGTCGTATAATCGCATATAAGCATCGTTGGGAGTACAATTATGTTCAACAGGCTACGATAGATAACAGGGAGTCTATTTGCTGAGAAACCGGTCGACGTAAAGATCACTAACAAAACGCCTGATCATGCGTCTTGCATGAGGCAGTGGGAGGGAGAGAAGGCTTACCTTCATTTAGCCTCCCGACACCGGACATATGACTGCGACTTCCTCGCCGCCTTCCAAGACAAACTGAGATGGATGGTCAACCATCTCTGCGTTAACACTCCACTGACTCGTCTGCAGAACTTGATCTAGACGCGAGTTTGGATGATAAGAGATGAGAAGATCTGCGAGGGCGGACAGCAAAAAACCAGACGTTTCTGGTAGACGGACAACTTGTGATGTGAGCCCTGTAGCTGTGATGGCTGCCGCAAAATAGAGTACGGTGATCTCCTTTGGCATCTCACCCAACTGCTGTAAGTACGAGGATCTCAAGTACAAGTTCTCCGCAGCAGTGACGGCCATTTGCGTGATCTATATCGACCCCAAGGTCCTTCCTTTCCTCTCCAGTGATCAGGTCCTATACAAGATGTCTATTGAAGCAATGTGCAAATCGTGGTCTCTACCGTTCCTCAATGGGCTCGGATCGTCGTCTTACCGTGAACCTCGTATCGGTCACTCTAAAACAGCGCTTATCATTCTCAACCAGCCATTCTCGTTCAAACTCTTAGACTGCCTTTGGAAGTCTGCTCATTGGAAAGCATGCGCCGATGGCGGTGCGAATAGGCTTCATGATATTTTGGCAGGCCGTGGTCTCTTATCAGGTGCAGGAGAGAATGGGTGAGCCTACTCCTAATTGTACCACTCCCTCCGAGTGCTCCGAGAGTGATCTTTCTCTTTTGGTTGGCCAGATATCTTCCAGATCTGATTAAAGGGGATTTCGACTCCCTCAGACCCGACGTTGAGGAATTTTACAAATCATCCAAAGTAAATACCACTTTTTGGCTTCCTCTACGAAGAACAACTATAATTGATATAACCCCACCCAATAACAACAATAACTTTGGATCCCCACAAAAAAAAAAGAACGTCAAAATCGAACAAGACTTGGATCAAAACTCTACGGATCTCATGAAATGCGTTTCAAGTTTATTTGATAAGGAAACGCAGGACGAAAGTGTAAGATATGATTCCTTTCCCATCCCCACCCCCTCCCTACACCTCCAAGCTCCGACCGTTTGTCTGATTTCATGCATTCTGGGGCCAGATACCGGGTCTGTGCTCACATTTGATTTTATATCTACCCGTTAGGATCAATACGATATCGTTATCCTAGGCGGCCTTTCGGGGCGTCTCGACCAAACAATCCACACGCTCTCGTACCTCCACAAGCTGCGCAAATATCGAGACCGGGTTTTTGCGATAACAGATGAAAGCGTGGCTTGGGTTCTCGATTCTGCAAGTCCCTGATTCAAATCCATCTATCTGTCCATCCATTCATCTAGGTTCCTCATTGGTCGTTCTCTCGCTTTTTTTTTACACCGCTGCTCTTATTAGGGCGAACACGAGATTGTAATCAATCATGATGTTCTAGGTCAAACATGTGGACTACTTCCGTTGGGAATCGACTCGACTGTCCTCACTACAGCCGGCCTCCGGTGGAATCTAAGTACGTTGGTCAACTTTATTTTTCATAAAATATGCGCCCTGAACTTGTCCCATCTAGCTGAACAAGAATCTTCATTCGATGGATTGCTATCAACGTCTAACCATCTACTTCCAGAAGAACCTGTAGTCCGTATCAAGACTACCAGACCAGTATTATGGACAGCGGAAATTCGTACCACAGGTATAGAAGCACAATGATAGAGTTCCACATAGATATTAGAGAACATAGAATATTCCTTCATTCGTCTACAAATACATACTGTCATCAAATCATAATCGTCCCTTGGGAATTTTGGGAAGGAGCAAACTACGAAAGCAGGTGTAAACAAACAGCTCAGAACAGGAAAGAAACACATTTTAACAATTACATCTAACCCTGGCTCCGTCTCCACGACGAAAGGCTCAAAGCGCCAACAACTAACAACGCTGTTCCAGCACCCACAAGGCCAGGAATATACAACAACCAGGTATTCGACTCATCCGCACCCGAATCTCTCACTACAGATATATCCTCCTCCTTTCCCCCAGTCGTCCCAGTCTTTCTCCTCTTCTTAGACTGTCCTGAGTGAACACTCGTACCGCGACTGGCCGTAGGGTATATTTCAATAGACGGCATTAAAAAGTCCGACACGGACCCCACCACCGTTTCATCCCCAGTGTCAGGCGGAAGTACAGGGACATCGAGGTCCGGGCAAAGGGCACGCGATCGTTCAAAATATTTGCGTGCAGATTCACGATCTCGCTTCCACGCCTCGACCCCACCTTCTCCATATTGAGATGTTTGAGGAAACTGAGAGGCTCGGATCGAGGACAAAGCAGAATAGGACGAGGACAGCAGCATAATCGCTGCGCCTTCCAGATATAACGACCCTGCTTCCAGGTAGAGATGCGCAAGGCCGCTTGCACCGCCAATGCAATGGTAATGATACTCTGAAGTGCCGCGCTCGAGCTCTAGAGTCGCTTCTTCGGTTTTCTCTGTCTCAAAAGTGGATTGTAGGGGAAGATAGTGCGTAACAAGCCTCATGACCGCAGATGGAACATGAGCGTGATACCATGCTCGTCTATAAATACGTAACATTCAGGTTACTCTGCTGCGCCAATGAGTTTGTTATCTAGACAACTTACATGAAATATTCAAACGCTTCATCTTTGTCCTTGCGAATATCGTACAAATCGAGCGCAAGCAAGGACAAACTCGAAGGGTCCATGTTATATTTGTCCTCGGTACCGTCGTTAAGATTGCTGGGGTACGGAATGCAAGGCGACATGGATTCGGGTACCGGGCCTACAACGAGAGATGGCCATATAGTCGGTTCTTGTTTGTCCAAATATAGCGTGAGGAGTCTTCCAGAGTGTGAGTGCAGCGATTCCAACGAAGAATAAGACGACGCTAAACTATAAGGGGGATTAACGGTAGGAGAAAGCGGACGAGAGGCAGAAAGAGGCTGTCGAGGAGGAAGGAATCGCTCTCCCAGAGTGGGAGACACAGGAGACGAGAAGGACGGCGATATAGATAAATCTTCAACGTCAGATGTTTGAGCACTGTCTAAAGAAGCAGCGAAACTGCTTGTAATTTCTGGATCGGAGACGACGGCGTACGAAGAGTGGGATGATATAGTCGAGGCAGAGGAAGTCGTCCTTTGACGGGTAGAGATCCTGCTGGACCCACGGTGTTCCAATTGCCATGATGTACTAGCGGGATCCCCATAAAGTCTTCCCTTCGCGAATTAGTCTTCAGCCTCCTGGTGATTTTGGGGATGCACAATTGGGGAACATACTTTGACAACGGGTGGCTGCCCAATCACGCCGGCAACAAGATAATTGTTTTCAACGATGACCTAAATAGGTTCGGCGTGAGCCTGACGGTTGGGGCGGTTTCGAAGAAACACCAACTGAAACGTCTTCTTCCACAGTATCATAAGGGACTAGTAACAGGACGGTAGCCTTCAAAAAATCGCTCATAAACAGGGAGGATGGTACCAAATATAAGATGAAGATATACCTGGTCGTGACTCTATCGTGCGAAGACGAGTGAGAAACCATCATGATTACGATTAACGAGCACCCTATTCTACCTACCTGATGCCATGAATACGAATGAAAGCCTTCATTGTAACGGTCCATAGTCGTAAAGCTGAGTCGATGTGGAACAACGTTGCTTGCAAGGTGTAAGTTGCGCAAAGTATCATGTCTGAATTCGCACACGGTGCCATCACCTTTCTGAGGGCCAAAATTACATCGAAATATGAAACACTTGATATCTATAATACTATTTACAGAGCATGCAACAACAAATATCCCCAAGAATGATAGTTCGTTCCAATAGTCAGTAGTTAGAATCGTATATATAGATAGATATATACGCAAATTATCTCTTGTATATTTGCGCGTCACGACTTCAATCGGGTACTGGCTGCAATTCTCCGGATGGTATCCCGCTCGGCCTCCAAATGTCTCATAACCATCCCATCCAGCTTTCGAGTAGACTCATCCTGTGAATCACGCCCATTCTTCTGACTTCCTAAACTTGTCCTCCCTTCAAGCGAAGTTTTACCCGTCCCCATTGATAAGGAAGAAGTCCTTGGTGGCGGCACAAAATTTAACGCTGAAATACCCTGGTTTCCCTTGACGTTTTTCTTGGATGCAAAAAATGTAGGCATTTCAGGGGTGTTTGCGACTGGGGGATTCGTGGCACGTTGATCGAAAGAAGGATACACATTCCCAGAATATCCGAGCTGAGGAGTTGAATTATTGCCCAACAGCGTTAGTGAAGGCTTCAGTGACGAAGTGGATGGCCTATTCAGCACTGATCTCGAGTGCGAATTAGCGAAAACCGAAGCAGCTTGCCGAGGATGTTGCTGTCGGTCATCTTCGTCTGAAGAACCATCCTCGCTATAATCATCCATGGCACTCAAGTCTGACTGTATATTGTCAAAGAAAGAGATAGAGGAATTCTCTGGAGGGGCCGACTTGACTTCTTGGGAATCAACCGGACCTGGGATATGCAATGAGAGAACACGAGTGCCGCGGCGTTCTGTAATAGGGAGAGGCGGGGTAGCAGGCTCGGGTCCGGGTATTGTGATCAGTTCTGATGGTATATTGCTACTTCGATCGGGGGATGATCGAGGCCGTCGACTCGTCCGTGGTGGGGGCGGGAGTACATGCCCTGCGAACGAGGACGATGCTCGTGGAGGTAGAGAAGCCATTGAATATCGTGGAGCAGAAGCTGCAGATACGAATGACGAATGACCTGACGATTGAGCACCAAGCTCCAGAGGATAAGTGGATCCCAAATTATTGTGATCCAACAAAGCATCCTGAAACGCGGAGACGGTAGGTGAAGGGTATGGTTGATCTGAGAATGAAGGCCGAGAACTTGCTGGCAAAGATGCTGACAAGCGCTGGCCATCATCTGTGTCAACCGCGGTCTGGTACCAAGTGTCTCTGACTTCGTCATCGTCAAAGTAACGTGAACCGCTGGTTTCACTCGCAAGCGTTCTGTGACATGGCAGAATCGGGGACTCCTCTGGACCACGTACAAAGACAGGAGGAGGGCTCACCATACTCCTTCCAGTGTTGACCTCTGCCTCGTAGACATCCGACAGCCGAGTAGAGGAAAATGAGGTTCTGGCGCTGTGTAATGACTGTGAAGATGGAGACGTTGGCATCTGTCTTTCGTGAGAATCCCCCAAGTCCGACTGTGATAAAGAGTAAACCAGGTTGACAATTTGTCTTCGAGGAGGAGGAGCTAAAGGTGTCGTAGGGACTGGCGTCTCCGCTCGAACTGGATAATTGAACGAGTCGCGAGAACCATATTGGAATTCCGGGGCAGAAAACTTCCTCAACAGTCGTGGGCTGACGGACGGATCAGGTCGCCCAATATCCAGCTTAGACATGGAAGGACTATGCTGGACGTGACGATTTAAAAGTGCATGGGGAAGGATCGGTTGTCCAAGAGGGATTCTCGGGGGAGGAGAAGGAGAAGGTACACTCGAGACCGTTTGTTCGCGATCTGAAAATGTTGTCGATGGAGCAGTGGCTGTTGACCTCCCAGATGACTTTCTGGTAAAAGAAGACACAGGTGTGTTGTTGAAGGAATGTCCGACTGCTTGCTGCAGTATACCCTTTCTCCAGCTCTCTTCTTCGGTGCTCAAGGACCATAGTCCAGGGCTGCGGGGAGGAGGTAACCGATCCGCCAACATAGCTGCTCCCACAGATTCTCGAACGCCAAGGCCTTGAGCAGCGGACGCCTGTAGTGTGAATGGATAATTGGCAGACGGAGGCGGCAAATCGACAGCGTCGGTCGGATCAATCACACCGTCAAATTTTTCCTCGTTTGGTCTCTTCGAGTTCCCCATCGGAGAGCCGCGCTGATCCTTGCGAAGCTTACTCACTTGATCCGCCTGTTTTGCAGCGCTGATAAGATCGTCTACCTTTTCGCGCACGACAACCACGCGCCCCTGTTGTATCATCGGTGCAGTAAGAGCGTTAGGACTTTGGGGCGATGGCTGCGCATGAGGAAAATTCATTAAAGTCGTAGGATCAGAGGTGGTCCTCAGGTTAGGTGTAAGTAAGTCAGCCGGGGGACTAGGAGTCACAGGAGTAGTAGGCTTCGATTTCGATTTCCCAATACGGAATATATCGAGGAGACTCGGTGAAGGGGCCTTCGTGGGCTTTTTTGCATTTAGACTTGAGCCAGCAAGATCAGCAGCAGTGGGTTTTGAGTGCGCAGGGGGCAGGAAATAGTTGTTATTCACGAGCAACCGAAGTCGAAGTGAGACGTCGTCTGCATCAAAGTCATGATAGCAAGTCTCGTCTTCTTGAATAGAATGTATACCATCATCTCGCTCTTTTCCTTTAGGAGAGGCAGGAGTGAAAGTCCTGGCGTAATTCGAGGCTGTAGGTGTGGAAGGAGGGTAAAGAGAGGACGAATTCCCAGACTGGTGCGACTGAAGGGAATCTCTGTTGGATTCTTGTTTACCCCTGATGCTCACCACAGGGGTGTTATTTAGGCCAACTGGAGTGACCGGACTTTGCTGAGAAGATGAATCGGACGAGATCGACTCTATGGCGCGACGAGGAAGGCTGCGAGGACGTTTAGTTCCTTTGACCTGTTTACGCGTGTGTGAGAGCTGGAAGAATTTGAATTGCCCGTCACAATCACCTTGGAAGAACCTGATCCATAACTTCTGCCACGTTCCATAGAATCTATATCCCCAGATGATTCTGTAGTAGCAGGTCTTCTGAATTGAGGTTTGGGCGGGGGAGCCCCAGTTGCCGTACTGGATCTAACACGCTGCGGAGATCTGCCAGGCCGCGAACTCGAGAAATTGTGACGGGAAGGGCCAGGCTGGGGTGAGGCAGTTGATTGGAGAGGATATGCGGCAGCCACTTCATCCGTCACGAGCCTTGCGTCTCCCCCGCTCTCTTCCGGAGGGCCTAAACTCCGTCCGCGTTTGCTTGGGAGAGTACCCGAACGAGAACGAACCCGGGAACGACGAGTCAAAGAGACTGCACTGTTTGCACTTGAGACACTTTTGAGAGAATCGGACCGCGCAGGAGTGGCCAGAAGCTGCTCGTTGACAGAAGCCATAATGGGTTAGATCTATGGACAACAGTGCATGAGGCCTTGAGGATATGGCAGAGAACTGCTACACACCACCGTCGGCCCGTCCTGCTGCAAAAGAACAGTACTTAAGGGCAGTGGCGGCCATTCGACGCTCTAGCTGCACGTGGCGAGCGCTTCTTGCCATCACTTGTCAACATCGTCTGATTCTATGATTCTCTCTTCAACCATAATCTGATTTCCCATTTTCCATGTCCATTGTCCAGCAATGCAAGTAATCCCCTCTCGTGCACCAGCTCTTTCTGACGTATAAAATCCGCTCAGTCCTAGGTCTTCTTCCGCAGTCAGAAGGCTTGTTGCCAAAATGGCAGCTTGTTGTTGCGGTTACCGCCGTCTTTAATAGCGTACAAAATTTCATCACGTTGAGCCTTACTCGGAGGATATATGGTCACGTTCCTCCACACCTCGGTATGTCTTTTTTGCGTACAGACAAGTGGTGCAAGCATAACAGAAGCGTTTTTTCTGCCAGTAACGCCCCTACAAGCACGGACGTTTGCAGTATGGACAATGTTGTCTGGCGTCGTGCGCGCGTATGCCGCTTATAATATTCACGTTAAAGAGTACGTTAACTTGACCTTATGTTTTGCGTTTCTCACACGGTCACAACTCAGGATATACGAGATCACTCTGCTCACTTACCTTTTTGCTTTTGTTCATTTTTCTTCCGAGCTGCTCCTCTACCGTACGGCCAAGCTGTTCCCTGGGGTGATAAGTCCATTGATTGTGTCTAGTGCGTATATATGATTCCTCCACCAATCAGCGCGATGAACCAAACTATCACCCTTGATAGCACTCTCGATGACCTGGATGGTATCGCAATACAGCTTCTACGTCCAATAGATAGCACCATGCAAAACAAGAAGACGAAGCCAATAATACCACCACTGGGAGGTATAATAATATACTTCCATGTCCGCACGTTGCGTAATGCAGTATAGAATTCACGTCCAGATGAGTCGATGATGTTATTGACAACCGTTGAATCAGACTCGTTATACCAATTCAAGCCCAATTGATAAATCGATGGCTATGATCGTCCTGTTGTCGTTATGAGGCATCTGGGCAGAAGCCTTCCGACGAAATTGTGGTCAGAGTTCATGACCATTGCCAAGGCGATATTTACGAGTGTTTACAAGGCTTGTCCTTTCGGTGTACACCGTCGTACCGACGCCCCAGCTAGAGGCTGCCAATGGGCTTGATGATTCTGACCGTCGAAATGACATTTCCATTCCTTCAATTGTTATAATGGTTTTCCTTTTCGGTATGCGTCACACGGGATCGAGGCGGTCGAGATTCTGGGTCCATAGGAGGCGAGTTGGAAAATCCAACCACTCGGAACCGCAAGAATTAGACGTCAGACGTCTAGACACCCGGTCCGGAGGTGAAGCCGGGCCCCGATCTGCATCGAGCGACGCTCGTTGAGGCTACATTATTTGGATTTGTACTATGACGTCCAAGTCTGTCTTATCTGCTCTCTCCTGTCCTTGATAACGTTTCGAATTACCTGCGATTACCAGGGTTGCAGCTTCTAGCCATTGAAAGTGGCCTGTCAACGTAACGTTTGGAAAACAAACAATGAGATGGTGTTTCTTTGACTAGGAGATTACAATGGACATACTCCTAGGCACAAGTCCATCTCCACGGATCCAATGGACGGCGGGTCCTTTTCGATGGACAATCTCTAATTTGAAAACGACACGGAAATCTAAAGATATCAGAAACATATCTTCTCATCGGGAAAAGTGTTTACTATTTGGTTGCAATGGACCCACCCCCGCAACAGCCTAAAATCCCGCACACCCTCTAGTTCCTACACCGAACAAGAGCGCTCCATTTTGATCTAGGCGTAATTATATCCATCTCTCCGATCCATATTTACGATGATTTTCACTAGGTTGTTACCCAAGTCGGCCTACGTCACACGAGCCTCGACTCGGATGAACTGAATCACCCGAGTTCTTCGAGTTCGCTGATACAACAGGTGGAGTCGAAGAATCCTCCAGCATCTGAGGCATACCCTAGTTATGGTCGTTTTGCCCATTCCATCACCGAGAAAAGACCTTTTAGGACAGATGGAGACTTTCAAATTGATTTCAATCCCAATCAGATCGCGGGGTATCATAGATGAACGTGGGCGTCCTAAGGCTGCTATGACGATTTCCTCCACTGTAGACTAAGACCGTCGCAATTCTAAATCACGGATTCGAAACCTGGCAGTACTCCGCTGCAAACCCCCCATGGTATCGGAGATAATCAGCCCACTGTGATATGGTTGCGCAAGCGTATTTGAATTTGAAGCGTTGCCGCAGTAAAGGGGGAGTACACGTAATCACAGCAGATGAAGTGCGCAGGGTTTGGCTAGCGTTTTCCATGAGGCGCGCAGGCCTTTCCGAGTCCGATGACTTTGAAGAAACTGGTTAGCACAAATGGCAAGCGGCTTGCCAACAGTACTCTCCCACTCATCAAACACGAGCTCGGACTATAGAGCACAGTACGTTTTGTTGACATCACGACATTATTGAGTAGACGCCTCAACTTTAATCCGTACGTGTGTCACGAACACCAAAACGTCCGGTGCTTCGAGTTTGAAGGAGATTGGAAGAGAACCGAATCTGCGCTCGTTTTAGTAACCGCTGAGGGCGACAGAAGTGGGGTCGCCAAGTTGGTGGGCCGAGATGGAATAGACAATTGATTGGGATTGGCAAGCGCGCACCCAGTGGTCAGTGACGTAGTCATGAGATGACCCTGAACGGACGTTCGCACCTCGGATTGATCGGAAAGGTAGACTGAGACGTAGAAACAATTACCAATAATCTCCGGAGGGCGGGGTGAAATAACACAGGGAGGGGGCCATCACAAGTTGTGTTGACGCCTGTAACTTGGAGCTTGCAGGGGGCGTTACTCCGTTTCATCTGCTTTCAAATTAAGCGACTTGCTGGCGAATGGGCTCGTGATGGAGCAGTCGTGGGACAATAATCACGGACCAAAAAGACTTCTCTCGGACCGAATCGGAAATACGGGGGTTGCGAGCTGTTGCAAGGTGATGCGGGGGTGTGCGGGAGGACATGCCACTAGAAGGACCTCAATAATGTGTGTCTGAGCCCAGTGATCGCACATGTCGTAAAAAACCCGTTCAATCATGTAAAAGGATCTTCTAGACACGGGATTTCATTCATTGTCCTGTGCAAGTGAGAATTTTCATGCGACGGATGCTATCGATAATACAGGCGTCTGAGACAAACATTTAATTTGGATCTCAGGGCATCAAGAGAGAGAGAGTTGACTAATAAGGAACGGGAACGACAAAATGTTTCCTGGTTGCTGAATAAGGAAAGCCGATCCCAGCGGTTCCTCAAATAACATATTCTTGCGAATAAAGTTCTGATGCTGCCGTATCGTACTGTTCAGTGTTGATCTTCTCCTTTTCACGGAAAGAATCGGTTTGTGAACTCTGTCTCCATAGTAAGTATTTACGAGCATGGCTCATCGTTCCGTGGCCGTTGCTGGTGCACCCCGCTCCCGGAACTTCCGATATTATACTCTCCTTCACGTGGTGTGTCCGCTTTTAGGATCCGTGTGTCATACAAAATCCACCCCCGCATTCGCTTCAACTTGTTGTGCAGTCCCCATCATCTCCCCCACGTCCCTCTACTTGGTCGATATTTCACTGCTCTCATCTCTGTCTCATGCCTTGCGTATCCCTGTTTCCCCCAGAACTCCTCTTGGCCATCTGTGGTCATGTATTCTCCGCCGGCCTTCCAACTCACATTCCTTCTCTGGATCCTCTTATTTTGGCAGATTCCGGTGCACCTACATGTCTTCCTTCGTCCTTCCCTGCGCCGTTCTGGTCGGAGCCTACGGTCCGCACAACTTTATCTAGCCTCTGTCTCGTAAACCGTGCTTGGTACGAGGCAGCTAAACCGTGGTTATGGCGTCGGCTCGAAGTCCGTTTGCCTCACGGGTGGCTCTCTCTAGTTGATCAAATCGCCGGCGATATTGACATGGAGGACAGTGCTGCGCAAACCGCCATGGATGTCGAGAGGACGATCCAGGTAGCCGAAAGCGCTGCAATGGCTGCACGGGCTGTTATTGGCTGTCAAATAGACAAGGATGAAGCATATAGGCTGCATGAAGACGTCTTGGCTAGTCTTACCGGACCAGATGGTTCTATACCACCAGAGGTACGCATCCTAGCTTGGAACTTCGATCATTATAAATATATTTATATTCGCTAAATCAGCTACTTTCACCACCTGCATCTCGTGATCCCAGTCCCAGAAGACTCAGGGAGAAAAGCAAGAGTCCTACAAGGTGGCGACTCATGCGTTCAATAAGCAACGCCGTTCAAAATGTTATGTCTCTCAATGAACCGGGGATTTATGGTAAGTATTCTTATATATCTTTAATACGCTTCGGACTCTAAGAACTTTGCTGCAGTGCCTCCGGTCTACGACCCTCGTCCCGGCCGTTTTGTTAAACAGATCGATTTCAATCACTTTCGTACCATCGGTATGCGCCGGTCCGTGGAAGAGGGTATGAATAGCCGGTTTGTAACCGGCGAAAGATTGGAATCTATACTTAAGGTCCGTCCGGAAATGTCATTTCGCCGATAATTTACCTTACATTAGATTATGTGCACAGGAAACACCAAACCTCAGGGCCTTTGGAGCAACTGAGTACATGGATGGAGCATTAACGCTCCCGGTCCTGAAGGAACTTTTTTTACGCGGTACTCCTTCTCAGGGCAGAGGCCGATCATTTCGTGCACGGTTCGCGGACGCTTACGGCGATGACGATATTGAAGATCGTGAACGACGTCGAGACTGCGCGGAGCTAGAGGCTGTTGATCTCACTGGTTGTGTCAGCGCCGTGTTTGTCGTGGCGCTGACAGAGTTCGTTAACACGTATCTTATGCCATCAAGCGACTCAGATTCCAGTGGTGAGGAGGACGAAGGTCGTGGACGCCATGCACGATTCCTGGAAGAGCCAATACTATTCCCAGGATTACAGCGGTTATGCATGCGCAGTGTCAAGTCTATTCCGTCAAACGTTCTTAATCAATTTGTCCTTTCATTCCCTTCGCTCACACATCTTGACCTTTCTGGTACCCGTGCCACTCCTGACTTGCTTGGATCGTTGTCGTCAATGCGCGGAATACGTCTCATTTCTTTGTCTTTGGCAAGATGTACTCGACTAACTAGCGAGAGCATTTGCGAATTTTTGATCGGCTCGCCCGTGGCTAAGGGTATCACGGAACTCAATCTTTACGGGGATATGACATTTTCATCACCTCTGACCGTCTCTGGTCTGAAGGAACTCGTTCAAAAGGCGCCATGCTTCACAAGCGGTAAACTGGTTTACCTCGATATATCGAGCGCGCCCGTGACCAAGGAAGTGTTGGACATGATACAGCCTCAGCTTCATCTGCGGTCCTTGGGACTTTCATATATTCCTGGGCTTCAACTAGATGTTATCGCCGAGTTCTTGAAAGTTAAAGCGTACAATGTTGAGGTGGTGACGCTCATTGGTACGTCGCCCGACCTTGGCTACGCCGTTGGTGCGGATGGCACAGTTCAGCGAGTTTCGCCACGTCAAGCGTCGGTCGCTCTTCATGGAAAATTTGTTCGGCCGTTGTGCAGTCCGCCGTTTTCATTCAGTTTGACCTCGTCAACGGGGTTAACTGGCGATGCCCCTACGCGACTGAGGGTCATAGAAGTTTCCACGTCTTTGTTATCTGGTTTGGGCGCAGGCGCAGGTTCATGGCGAATTGTGAGGAGCAAAGGAGGAAGAGGGTGGTACGTGGATACGGCGAGCGGGTGGGTGGAGGGAGAAAATGGAACTAGTGTCTTGAAAAGGGATCTGTCATGTCATCATCCTTGGAGGGAAGAACTACAACGATTAGCTGACGCGAGCGGTAACGTCAGCACGGGCATAGGATGGCATGCACGAAAAATGGAGGTCCGTGACGTTTTGACTTGCTTATCTAGATCTTTTGTTCAAACGTCTTCCTTAAGGTTTTACATGGCCATGGCATGATGGGTCACGAGGATGGATTATACGGCGCAGTTTCATTTGCTTATCAAGGCTGAATACACAGATACCTGGAGAACGCTTTCGTCGTCGGTTGTTTATGTTTGTTAAACTGGGTGAAAAAGGGATTTCTTACACTGCTTCATTTCTATGCTTCAATGCTAACGTATTATTGGACTAATTGGGTGATCTGGAAATTTCTCCAAAATGGTTTTATCGCAGTTGTGTACTGATACCATTGTCGAATACCTTATTATGTAGTGAAAAACTCATTGTTATATATTTGTTTAGTTTGAGAGTCTTGAGACATTGTGCGTGATGATCGGAAGAAGTGCACTGTGATTTGCTGTGGCCGGTCACCGAGCGTAGCCAGCTGTGTTGAGCGGTGACAAGAAGGGAAGAACTGTATAACCGATGTCTGTATTCCCAGGGAGCAGTGGAATTATAATATATGGCGAGCGCAGAGATCATTGAAGTCGAGACAGATGTTGGAGGCCCGATGGTAAGTGGAAGGATGGCAAGTCGGGGTTGCCGAGAGTTTTATATTTGAAATTACAAGGCCGGAATGATGCAACGAGCCTTGCCAAGACATCTACCCTAGCTGGTAGGGCTGTGTTCGTGCAACCGCTCATTTCAGTTTAAAATACAGGTTTCCGCAACCATCGTCCTTTCCTTTTCCCCTTTGATCTTCACCGCCTCTCGCCTCTACCTCTTACAGAATGTGTCAGTATTATCGCACTTGACGTCTTCGGCTTCTGATCACCCTTGTCTTCAAACACAGCCAACACGACAGAGCCTCCATTTGGAGAGAGTAGAAAAGATGCTCCTACTACAATCATCCTACCCGATTCCCCAAAGTCTCCTGGTCTTGTCCGTCGTATGACACGACGAGCATCAGCAGCAACAGATAATTCAGCCCGCCAGACGTCAACACTCCAACGACTCGGAACAACCTTGTCCTCCATGCTTGAACCAGAACGCAAAGTTGGTCGTCCTCCTGGTATATGGAAAGAGCTCAGGGCGATTATACTCGGCTCCTGTGCGTTCGGCCATCTCTACATCTCTCCTGTCTTTAACACGCCACTCTTACAGGGTTCAACCTCTTGCTTGTCTGTATACCTATTTCGGTACGTTATTGCTTGGCATCGACACGTGTTTCATACAAGACCGACACATTTATACTTCCAGTGGGCTCTTCATTTTGCTCTTCCGAATAGTTATACCCTGGTTTTCGTCTGTGCGTGTTATCTGCGCCAACGCCACTCAGTTTGCTTACTCTATCTGCAGTTTCGTTTCTCGCAATTATCCCTCTTGCCAAGGTTTCTTCGATTTAAACTCCGATGACGTACAAGACTTGATTCTCTTTCTTCCATTGCTTTACTAGTTACTAGCTTTTGCTACGGACGAACTGTCCCTGCGTGTAGGCGAGACCTTGGCAGGCTTGCTGAATGCGACCCTGGTGCGTTTTTTCTTCATTTTGTAAATGAACACACGGCGCTAACTCGTAATCTATTTGCTCCATTAGGGAAACGCGTAAGTTCGCTTGATCGCCCTTACTGTTTCCGGTCGGGACGCTGAACTGCTTGTTTGTTTGCTTGTTCCCTTCGCATCGCCATCCCTTAGCGTCGAACTGATTGTTGCTGTATGTTGCATGTTCTCCATCATTTCTCCGAAACAGACTAATATTTGTTCTAGATCCTTGCACTGGTCAAATGTGAACTCCGCATCGTCCAGTCGTCTCGTAAGTATACTGTATATTTTTTATGATATTCGCCTGGCTGAAGGTTATCAGTCATTGGCTCGATTCTGAGTAACCTGCGTGAGTGAATAGCTCGACTACTTTTGTTCGTGATGCTTACTCTAATATTGATTGTAGTTTTGGTATGAGCCCATTATATTTTCTTTTTCATGCGCTCACGATTACGTCACAATTACAACAGGTTCTCGGTATGTGTTTCTTTGCTGGCGGAACTAGGTTCAGCGAACAAGGTTTTGGCATGAGTACGCATCTTATTCTTCATTTCGAGTTCGACGCTTACAATTCCTTTTTTTTTCTGGATATTTCTCGTCTTCTGTCACATTAGGTGCAACACAACTCAATTCGTCGCTGTTAATGCTGAGCGTTATTGGCATCTTAATACCTGCCACGTAAGTGCTTTTATTCTTCTGTTTATCGTGGTAGTCAACGTACGACCGTTAAGATTCAATGTGGTCGCGGTTAACCTGAACCTTTTCCCGGACTCGACAACGGAACAAGCCGATATTCTGAAAGTCAGTCGTGGTGTGAGTTTTTTCTCCTTTTTCCCATAGATGCCCTGATTTGAGTCTTTTCATCTTTCAAGGCCGCTATTATCCTACTGTTTAGTGCGTTATTTTACTGTTGACACGATTTCATCAGTTCATTGATCGTCTTTGTGTAGTCTATCTATCATACCTCGTGTTCCAACTCTTTTCACACAAGAACTTGTACGACGATAGTGACGTTAACGCCAAGCCGCGGACTGTCCACTATCCAAAGAAAGAGAAATCTCCTCAACCCGAGCCCTCACATAGCAGCTCAAGCGATGTCGAAGCCGGCCCCGTTGATCCCATAAATCCTCCAGAAGAAGCAGAGGAGGTGCCACAACTTAGTGTTGTTGTGACTGTGATCCTTCTCGCCTCTGTCACCGTTCTTGTTGCTGTTACTGCCGAGTGGTTGGTAGATAGTATCAACGGGCTTGCTTCCTCCGGATCGATTAGCAAGGAATTCATCGGCTTGATCTTGCTGCCTATAGTTGGAAATGCGGCGGAGCATGTTACAGCAGTTACTGTCTCTGTCAAGGATAAGCTCACCTTGTCGCTTGGCGTGGCCGTTGGGAGCAGCATTGTAAGTATCTTATAGGCTTAAACCTGCCTCAATCGAGATTGACGGTTTCCCATAAAAGCAAATCGGGCTATTTGTCGTTCCGTGAGTTCCCATTTCAGTTCCATAGCTAATAGCTATTCACATCCTGTCTCTTTTTTTATCCCCACTAGCTTCATTGTTATTCTAGGCTGGATTTTGCAAAAACCCATGTCACTATTATTCGATCCTTTTGAATCCATAGTGTTATTCCTGTCAGGTGAGTCCGCAATGTCGCCTTCTTCCGAACGCTTGATCTTAACCGTAGTTCTTTCTAGTGATCACTGTCAACTACGTCGTTCAGGACGGCAAGGTACGTTGCAACACTGCACCTGTTAGTAAAGTCTTACTAATTAATGTCATAAACAGTCGAATTGGCTTGAAGGCATGATTTTAATGTGTCTATGTAAGTAACTCTTTACTTTGTATTTTTTTATCATTTTTCACTCATATCTTCTGTTTCGTTCTGCAGATGTCATGATTGCCGTCGTGTTCTGGTTCTATCCTAGCACACAACTTCCAGCTCACTTGTCTTGTTAAATTATTAGTATACCATGGACTTACCGTATCAGATTTTCTTGGCAAATGCCTTTATATGTACCTTCCTTCGGTTACAGAATCGCTATGCTTGGGCGGTTACAGACATATACCCGCCGATCGTCATCAGTTATGTATTGATAGCAACGGTCTTTGATGGAAGAACGATTCCTACTTTACAGATCTTAATTATATCCTTAGGGTTAAAGAAACGTATATAGCGATGAATAATCTAGAAGAACTCATCACAACCTTGCTTTGAGCACTTGTGAAGGATGTGACAATGTCGCGGCGGCGGCGGCAAGAACCGTCGTGTTTCGTTCCTTGGTTTTTGTCGCTAAAACACGGGTATCAAAATCGAGTGATACAAAACACGCTGCGCAGCTTTGCACCGTGAGAGAGAGACTTACTGAAGATGACTTTATCGCCTTCTTTCCACATCTCCGTAATCAAGGTTTCTCCGGGGAAAACAACGCCGGTAAATCGGACTTTGATATCCTTGAACTCGCCAAAACTCTTCAGCACATGCTTGCCGGAAATTCCCATCGAGCACAATCCGTGGAGAATGGGTCTATCGGATACAAATATTTAATTATCGGAAGAACTTCTGAAATATGTTTTGAGCGCTTGTACTTACTTGTCGAAGCCTCCAATGGCGGCAAACTCTGGCAGGATCTGGAAACCCATGTTTGAGGTGTAACGAATAAACCCATGCTAAGAACGCGTTCACTTACGTGTAATGGATTCAAATCTCCACTCAACCTAGGAAGCAACGTCAGGTTACTGTAGGACTACATAAAGCAAAGACTCGCCTATAAAGTGCAGCTTGGGAAGGAAGTGTCTTTTCTTCGAGAACCGCATCTGGTTTACGTTTTGGAGGAGTGTTGGCGGCAGTGGCGGGTCCACGGTCTGCAACACGTATCACAGTTTACGACAAACAGAAAACAGATGCTACAAGCTCTACCTTTCCCTGCGCGTTTGCCACCGAAGCCACCAGCCCCGCGGATGAACACTGTTGCTTGATTTTCAAATATCACATTACCTGTGGCTTTATCCTTGGTCTGCACGACAGTTGTGACTGCCGCGGCTTTGCCTTTATCCAACACCTCCATGATTCTAAGTTGCATGTTAGATAGCGGTCAGCTCGTGAACTTTAGGAGCCTACCTTGCTTCATTTACAAGGTCTGCGGAAGTAGGGATGGGCGCTTTGATGGCAAGATACTGCTCTCCGTGGAGTAATTTTGCCTTTAGATAATTGTACGTCAGTTACTGGACCGAAAAACCCAATTTAATTACGTACTGGGTTGTAATTCGGCAAGAAATCCAACGAAATACCAGAACTAGCCATGAATTGTGGAATAACGCCGAAAGTGGGAAGCGCAGAAAACTGATCGTGACCTTCGAATGTCCACTGCAGCTCTTGTTCGGTCGCTCCAATGCCAAGGTTATACAAGATAACGTCGCGTTCCTTGTAGCTGAAATCAAGGATTTCAAGTGCTGTTTTCTTTGCCTCACTGACAATCTCCGCATCTTCAGGATCCTCGTAAGTACTAGATCCAGATGAGCCTTTGTTTTCGAAATTCTCAACAATCTTCATAGTGGCGGTTGAGAAACAATGATGAGAATTGATTACAATTAACGGACCTGCTGAAGGGACTCCTGAGTCGATGCAGGATGAGTGGCACGACCGTCATCTGTAGGGTCTGAGTAATCAGTGCGTTAATATAATGATAAACTCACTGAAGTTGGTGATAATTCCCCACTTCGAAACTACGTCTTCTGGTGTCAATACCTTGTCAACGGGGAAACCGTGGCCACCTGCGCGTTGCCAACGCGTTTGAGCAGCCCAGCCGCCTGAGATTTCGAACAATGCGCCATGCGTTTCAGTGTTTACTGTGGGTTATCTGCTGAGTACAATTTCACACAAAATCAAACGAGTATACCTTCACTTGTCAGATATCCAACCACCGGTGCGATAAAGTCAGGCTGTCAAAACTGGCTTAGCCTGCAGTGAAAGGTGAAGTAACATGAAGCTCAACCTTGAATGCATCGACCATTTCTTGTGGCCTGCATACTGACTCAGAACATTATCAGTCAGATATGGATAGCAACGCACCATATCGTCGACGTCATAGCGGTGCCAGCCGAAGGAGCGATACAATTAGCAATAATGTTATATTTTCGTCCTTCGATTGCGAGGGTACGAGTTAATCCAATAATAGCAGCTTTCGCTGTAGAATACTGCGATATCAAAAGTCAGAACATGTCAATGAGGCGAGGATCGCCTCACATTTGCTTGGCCGAAGTTTCCATCTTTGTTGAGTAGAGGTTAGCAACAAGAGTGGCCGTATGGTTAGAGAAAGCTCACAAATTCCGACTTGAGAACATGTTGTTACAATGCGGCCGTACTTTTGCTTCTGGAAGATGGGCCATACGGCTTTTGCACACTATAAGAATATCGGTGAGATAGAAACTTCGATATTAACTACAGTAGGTACTTTATATGTCCCACTAGGAGCTAACCTTCAGTAGAGAATTCCGTAATTCATGGGGAAATCCTTACCGAAGATGGACAGCTATGACCGCATCCCACTCTTGCTCTGTCATCGCAGTGAACGACTTGTCTCTTAGAATACCAGCATTTGCAACGAGAACATGGACGCCTCCGAACGCGTCCAAAGCGGCCTTCACGATAGCCTCGCCATCCTCAGCAGAGCACACTGCATGCGTGGCCTTTCCGCCAGCTAATCCGTTTCCGGAGAGTAAGACTCTATCCCAATTCATTCGGAAAAATCACACCTTTAGTTATCTCGTCAACAACACTTTTCGCTCCTTTTTCGCTCACGTCGTTGACAACTACATTAGCACCAAGACGAGCATACATGAGAGCATATGCACGACCCAATCCTGCACCAGACCCTGTGACGATCACAGTCTTGCCATCAAAACGGACTTCAGGTGACGCCTGAACGTTCGGAGCGGCGTTCTTCGCGGCTTCGAGTTTCGCCTTTAATCCAAAGTCAGTCGCAACAAACTTAGCTTATTATCCAATAGGCTTACGCGTATATCAACATCTGTGAGATTCTCAGGACTGAATAAATGACCGTTGAGTGTTCGCCATAGGATCTTAACGGAGGAAAAAACATACTGGTCTGCGCCTGCAAAATCGGTAATCTCATCCCATCTTTGTTTCACCTAACAGAAGACACGGGCTGAAAAAAAAACGAAATAAGGTGTAGAAGAGTCTAAAACGTACTGCAGATGGAGTAAACGTGGTGTCTGTTTTAAAAATGACGCCTTTGCTTCGCTCCCAGCGAATTTCGGAGATATATCCGGCACCAAGTTCAAATACCTTTCCAGATGCTTCAGGCCCATCAGGGTGTGTGACTGCAATAACGAAAGGAGCGACGAAGTCAGGCTGGATAAACTATTAACTCTGGTCGATAAGAACTATGTGGAGGCGCTTACGTTAAGATTTGCGAGCATTTCTGGGGGCATTATTGTGGCCGTCATTGCGGACGCGGCTACCTAGATTAATGGTGTCAGATAACGTAATGCATCTCAAAATAAGGGAGTCTACAGGAGCAATAGTGACAGCCTTGATACCATATTTCGCGCCTTCTCTCGCGAGTGTTTTGGTAAACGACACCAATCCCATCTTCGCTGCACTGTAGTTGGCTTGCCCGAAATTGCCTATCCCACAATACGGGCAGAATAAGTACACAAAAAAGGGATGCTGTGATTCGCAACTGACCATATAAACCAGCAGCGCTGGCAGTGTTTACCACCCGCCCAAACTTTTGTTTACGAAAGATTGGCCAAGCAGCCTTGGTACACGAAAAGGCACCTTTGAGATGGACGAGTTGAACCTGGTCCCATTCTTGATCCGACATGTTCTTGAATCTACAAAACCGGAAAACAAGAATCCCTCCTTAATCAAATAAGCGCAAGAACAATTGAATGGGACTACCCTCTGTCCCTCAAAATCCCAGCATTATTAATCAGAATCGACACTCCTCCGAAAGCGTCAACAGCACTCTGGATAACTGCAGCACCATCAGCTACAGACGAGGTGTTTATAACGGCTTTTCCACCGGCTGGTAATAGAGCGGATCAATGGTTGCACAATCTACGCCAATTCATATTACAAGACGTTACTTCACCTTTGGTGATTTCGTCAACAACTTTCTGAGCAGCAGCCTGACTGACATCATTTACAACAACGTTTGCACCCCTCGAAGCATATAGCAATGAATAACTTGGATCCGGAAAGGTGAGAAAAGCTGAATGAAGATAGGGTAAATGCTTACGCTTTTCCTAGTCCACCTCCAGCACCAGTAACAACAACGGTATGACCTTTGAATGAAAGAGACATGGATCTAAGCACACGAATACGAGTGAGATGAGAGCTTCAAGTATGTAGCGGAGACTGATCACTGGTTGTGTGTATTTACCGTGGTCTCGCTGCATGTGATATTGCTTTGGTCCGAGTCCCCGGGGCAACCGGCACATAAAATATTCACACAACATCCACAGCCAGACAAGCGTTGGATATAATACAATGCTATTGTTATGCGATCTAGCTAGCAATGCGAATGCTTGTAGTGGACATACGTCTGACAAAACGAATATCGAAAGAGACATCAAAAGGGCAAAGCGAGAGCAGCGCATAAAATACTTTAAGAGTCTGATCAAAAGAGGGTGAGAGTCATGATGAGTGGAACGAAGATATCAGTGAACATGGGAGAGATTGCAATAGATGGGACATGTCGATATAATCAAACAAATTCAAATGAATTGAGAAAACGAGTTTGTGAATGTTGTAATCAAGGGCAGATGTGATAATTGTCGTGTGGATGGGGTGTGCGTTAAGCATAGAAGGAATATTTCAACAAAACTAAATCTCAAGTATCATTTGCTCGCCAAATGCTCCATCGTCTGCGTGAGCCCGGGCCCAATCCAAAGCGAAGACAGCGGCTTTCAGGAATTTCTTGTGGGCGTATTTCTTGGAGACATATTGCCGATTGAAACCCTCCTCGTTCAATTTCTCGATAAGCATCTGGTGGCCAGGAATCATCTGTTCTTCCGTGAAACCAGAGTAGAAGACAAAAGAATCGTTCTAAAACCGATAGCTTCAGTCACGTGAGGGACGCATGGTATGTTCAACTTACCCAGTCGCCACCCAGCATCTTCCTTGCGGTATACATTCCAACAGCAGCAATGACGCTTGGCTTTGCCCTCAAGAATCGATGATCCAACAATGTAACTTCGGTCAAAAACTTGCTTAACGTTCTTGTCTGGATATCGTAATTGTCAGCTTTGCTTATCTTTCGCATCCAGCTGTACGGCGAGCAGTACGGCGAAACCCTGAAGTCAAGGGTCTGGAGAATGATGCGCTCTCCTTTCAGGATCTCCTCTCGCGTATAACCATTTTCGGTCATATACACAAATTCGTCCACTCCAGGGGCAAGAATTTCTTCGTACTTGGATGCAATGAAGATTGCAGTGATGCCAACAAGTTGAAGCTTCGCCATCGACACCACCCGTTTTGTCAGGAACCGATCAATGATGTTGATAGCGATCCAAAGAGTTTCAGGAAGCATATGGTAGCGTAAATGTACTTGCAAGAGCCAGTCGACCAGTGTTTGGCGCATCTCCCAGGTGATGTCGTTTTGGCCATCCATGTAGTCGGCATTAGGCATGATGCTCTCCTTTAAACCCAATAGTCAGTGACATGCGTTGCAAATAGGTAGGTGAGAAGTCATACCTCGAGCTCGGTCATGTACTCAAAGATCTCCTCGGCATACTCAGAAACCATCGTTGTGTCAAACATATCTTGTTCATCTTCAAATACTTCTCTGATTGCCTCTACCTCTCTTCTATATCTTTCTGCACGCTCAGGAGATACGTCGGGCCACATAGTTCCTATAGAAAGGGCTTCGACCTCACGTTGTTCATTTGCTTCGTCGTCTTGAACGTCTATCATAGCTTCTACCTCTTCGGCACCAACAATCATGCTACGATCCTCTTCATCTGCGGAAGCTTCCTCGATGTCCATACTTTGTTCCTGGTCATCGTCCTCTTCGGATGGAGGATTGTGAACAACAGGTGGCTTCCGTTGTAAGGCACGCGTTACTTGTGGTTTTTGTAGGCGTGCTGAAGGAGCACGCGCATGGACGGTAGCTTGTACAGTTTGAGCCGGTGCAATTCGGCCAGGACCTAGAGGGACACGTTGGGGGCCAAGGGCAGCAGCGAGAGACGAGGAACGACTACGTTTCAAACCGGTTTCCGTCGTATCCTTTTCTTTGGCATCTTTACCAAATACCTTAATTGTGGTAGGTTCCTGATAATATGGATCAGTCGTTGGGTCGCGGGGTCTAAGGACAACACGTACTTTTCGATTGACGGTGGCCTTGGTAACTTCGTTCAACACAGGACGGTCGCGCACATTCTTGACGAAGCCTGTTAACCGCGAAGTACCTACAGCAATCCCGGATGGTTGTCGAGCGTGTTTACTTGTCGCGTTTTCATCTCCGTTAGTCTTCGTTCTTGCCATACTAGCAGGACGATTTCGTACAGGTAGCTGAAATAGGAGAGGAATGAACACAAAATATAAAACCTGGTATGGCATGCGCGACAGCGGAAGAACGTACACGGGCGTTTATGGTAGGGGCCATGGTGGTATAAGTGATAGAAATAGAAATGCGCCAGGGACAAATGTGAAAAGAGGATTAGCAGTCGCGTAGACACTACAGGATTCGATAGAGAAGGATGGACGCGCGAAGCACGAGACAAGTGAATGAATAAGGAGTTGTCTGGGACAAGGACAGGAAGTTGGGTAGGAGGTATACGTCCTTGACCGGAGTAGTAGAGAACACAAGGAATGTCTTGTTTCGCTTTTGAAGCTGGTCGTGGCGACAACTGGTTCATTTCCTGCTCGGCTTTTGCACGCGAACCAGTCACGTGAACATAAATATTCACAAATAACGCGTCCCCGTGCTGCTGTTAATTAGTCTTCACTCCATTGTCTTGAGTCTATCTTACCACTGTTCAAGAGCTGATGCCGACCATGCATTGTATGCAACAATCAGCCATCCGCCACAGCGCGAATCTACCTCTATGCCACGTCTATACTACTTATACCGAACTCAACGTTATTTTTATTCCTCTTGCGACCTTCTCCGGATCCTGCACAACCCTACGCGCACACACCCTTATCAAGAACTACTTGACTGGTAGTTATCGGAGAAGAGACGCATCCAGGACAGCCCTGCCGGTAACGAACCGCATCCTGAACCGTTCGGTGACAATGTGAAATCGTCGTTTCTCACTGTTGTGTCACAACTTCCGCCTCGGAGGCGGTGTTTATTTTCCAAAAATACGTTGCAGCGTGTTTAGCTGCACCGCCATCCGTTAAATTTCGGATCCGACGCGACCACTGGAGAGCATTCATCTGCCCTAAGAGTAGAAGCTTCAACGGGGTCCAAATGTGATGTCATCTTCGAAGGTGATGTTCGAGAGCAGGCTCAGGCTTGACGATCAATCAAAATATATCATTTCCTCGTCCGATGGATATGTCAACACAAACCACGGAACTTTTGTCTGTCGTTGAATTATCTTGCTTGTGAACATTGGCGACACTTGCCACTACTTAGAAACAGTTTCGAGACCAACCTTCTGGCATTGGATAGATGCAGGCAGATCGGAGTACGACTGCGTTTAAACGCAGCACGTCCTGTGTTGTTCAGACCATTGAAACCTGCCTCACCAGCGACTGCACGAGCTAACATAACTTCAATCGATGGGGCTGAAACCCTGAGGTTCCAGGAAATGAAAATCAGATGTCCCTTATCATACACAATGTGACAAGCATGAATTTGGCTGCCCCCACTCCCCCGACTCACCAAGTAGCGAGTAATCAGGAACGAAAATATCAAAGAGTGCATCCTTGCTTGGAGTATTTTCAGGTTCCATACCCTGAACACAATATGTCTATTCTTGAGGCGCCGCAAAGACGAGTACAGTCAATGTTATAGAACGCACAAAGAGCGTCGCATCATTGAGATGTACAGCCGACTCGACGTCAATAGAGGTGCACAGACCAGGATCCGCATAAAACTAATGTAAACAGGTCAATAATCATAACATTGAGCAGCAGTGTAACATCATACAGCATCCCGATGTGAGAGGGATGGGGAAGGCATTCCAAAGACGACAACAGAGCCAGGGGCTCCGAGTCGTCGGACTACAGACGGTGTCACAAACGCGTGGCGTCAATTTGCGTGCTGTCCATGACAAATCTTTCATATACCGTCAACCAGGAAGGTGTTCTCGTGGAGCTAGTGATAACCAATTCAATTAGCAAATGAGCTAAAGTTATACAACCACAAACTCTGCACTTGACAAATGAGTCTGAATATCGTTAGCGTTGATCAGATTATCGATACTTACACTACTCGAGGACTTAATATCAAGATTGTAATCGCATCCACTGCCTACGCTTCCCATCCTCCCGCCAGTTTGTTGATAATTGATCTGGGGTAAGTATGGAAACTGACCCGAGACCACTCCTGCCCACGTTCGCGTTGACATTGATAGGCTCGATGCGATGAGAGTTTGATTCCCCTTCAAGTGTCTGTCCGAGAGAGGTCCCAGGTGTCCAGCCCTGCTTTTCTAGCATTCTGTGTCCAATATTTGTGACATTTATCGGAGAAGGTGGGTTTGGAGTCGGAGCTCGAGGTGAAGGGGTTTGTTGAATGTGTGCAGACGGGATTGGTGATGCAGTCCGTGATAGGACGTGTTCGTACACAGATGAGTGGAGTGCACGGCGACGCGCTGAACGATCAATCCAGCTTGATGTCGTCTCTGCAGCGTTTTGTTTCCAAATAGGTGATGCAGGGCCATGACGCGAGAGTAGGCTTCGCCTTAACGAAGTCAGAGCCTTCTTAGGATCCTTCTCTGCGTTTACTAGAGGCATGTTGTCGTCCTGTCGCTTACGTTTGCGATCCTCAACATCTTTCCCCATAACATGCACATTGAACAATGGTATTTCTTCGGTGTCGTGGAGAGTACAAATATCGCACGGCAAACCATCATCGTGGAGATGGACGATGAACGTTGTACTTCCAATTACGAAACGATCAAGGTGACGAAGGCGGCGGGGCATGCTTGCAACTCTAGGAGGTGACAAACGACTACCTCTCGGATCCGACGTGGAGGGCCCATTACTGTTGGTGACATGAAACGTACCGTGCTTTGAGCCCATGTCCACAAGGGCCCATTCAGATCTGCTCTTGTCCCAATAAGCCGTGGCATGTAGTTTAGATACCTCCATTTCCTTCAACCGAAGACGTGGTGTATCACTGCCTGGAGGAGCTACGTCCCGTCCAAACTGTACTTCTGAATAGCCATCTACAACGGCAAGCCTCTGGAATTGAGGGAGAATGGATGAACGTTGCACGAGCAGGCGGAACGTGCATGCCGGTTGGGTGCGATTTGGAAGCTCTGATGGTAAGGTATTGTCGCCAGAAAGATCAACGTCTTCTCCGGGCCATTCTAGCGTAGAATCGTAGGGAGGAATTTCTCCATCTTCCATCATAAATATTGAGACTTAAGCGGTGATCCAATGGGTATGTAGCCAAGGTGAAGTGCCGCGGCAAGTAATCTGGGCTTAGATTTGACGGAACCCATTTTAGTATTCCCATTGACTTATTCGTTAAACCTTTTGTTCTACGGTAGCTTTATCCACAGCCATCAATCTGATCCTCAAGTACGATGGATTGTTTTTCAGAAGTTCGTCCTTTCGAATCTCTGAATCCGTTCATTTGAACATCTCCCGCCAGGAACACTCCAGACACCTGATAGGCAAAGAGTGGCTCGTCAAAGTGGATAATGAGCATTCTACGCCTTATCTCTTCGTTCGTATTTGATGTATTTAACACACGAGCCTTTCATCGATGCTGAATGGTTCCTGTAGAAATTCTATTCATCAGCCATCGATTTGTCCTGCAGTATTCTTGTCACTGATACAAGGACTGTGTGGTTCGAAGGTACCTATTTATGCAATCCGCTTTTCCCATGGATCTCTCTGACCAACTTCATCGTGACACTTAGTACTTTCAAGCAATCAATTGGCTCGCCGGTGGCGAGAAGTCAATCCTCTCAGGTCCAAATCTTTCACAGGCTCTGAGGAGGAAGACGAGTGGAGAGTTTCTACCCTCGCAGCGTTGTCAGCTGCTCACACAATTGGAAATATGTCCGATCTTTCCTTTGAAACAGTGAAGACAACTTACTCTGTGAGCATAACAGGGTATTCCTTGTGCCAAAGTCGATTGGTCCCTAACGCAATGTTGGCTGATCTTTTCTGATTTGAAGGACTTCGCATTTGAATTGGAATGCGGGGCGTTCAAATGGAGATGGGAAACAAATCTGGTAGGCCCAAAGATATCGGCAGAGATCCTATCGAAGCAGCTTGTCCTGCCCCTGATAAGCGTGACACATCTTGCGTTTAATTCCGCCGAGTCTGTTAATGGGATGACAGATGGCGATTTGGAGAAGGTAGATGTTCTTCTCTTCACCTCTTCGTAATGCTGATTTAGAGTATCCACCTGACCCAGGCAGTCGACAAAGCCGGACGAACTGCTCGAAGAACTTTGGACACTCATATTAGAAATGCAATGTCAAAGCCACGACTCGCAACGACTTTGCGGCGTATGACGGCAATGTTCAGTTTCATTCCAGAGCTGCGTGAGTTTTTTCTTTGATGGAAACGAGGCTGTAGTCTTGATTATGTCCCCATGCCATCAAGCGAAGATAACGTCCAGCGCAGATAAACAGGAACTCGAAGTGTATCAACCGGATGTGGTTAGACACGAGTCAAGATCTAGACCTCACAACCGGGTTAAATCGTCCGAAATTCCAGATGTACAAATGGCAAGCCCACGCGCCCAATCACCGAACATAAATGTGAATTCGTCTCCATATTGCTCCTGATTAGCATACTGAAAGGCACCGTTTACAGTTACCAGATTGGTTGGAAGTATTAAAACCAGAAGCTCAAGGGGGTAGCCCGTCCGCCAACACAAAAGCGCCCAGTAACGCTTCTCAAAAAGACGACTCCGCAACCGAGAGTTCTGAGGGCGGATATCCAGAGAGGACGGGAAATGATACGGATTTGCGCAAAGGAATTGACCCCAAAAAACGTTCGACATCATCGAAGTCTCCAGGCGACGCGGATACCACCGGCCCGGCTCTCTTGAAAGCTGTTCCAAGAAAACCTCAGATCATCTCAGCCTCATCCGATGACGATTCGCCTCCTGTACGACCTACCAAAAAAGCTAAGCAGAAGCAAATCACCTCCAGTGATGATAGCGATAGTGAGCCAAAAAGGCGCGGGACAAGCGCTGGTACTTTGTCTAATCGTGGCGGTACGAAACAGCCCATCAAAAGAGGTGGTAGACGTTTTTGAGGAGCTATCAACTCTGTTTACGGCTTTTTGTCTTGTGATTTCAATACGTTTTGGATCTGTTGATCGTTTCTATTTATGTTTCAGAACCACAAGATGACCGATCTGGGGGCGTCAGGTGGTTCACATGAATATAGAGCCCCTATGAGAAATATTCAGTGGACATCTATTCCGTAAATCTTAGGTATTCGGTGACTAACACGCCCCAAAGGCCTAAAATATGTAGCATGATATATAATGCAACCTTCTGAACTGATTATCAATATGGTACATCTGAAGATTCACGAAGAATGCAACTCGGTAAGCAAAGATCAAAGGCGGCGAATCAACTTCACCCAAGCTGATCAACGTTTCCGTTCGTGTTGACTCGGGTATGCAGCACGAACGCAATCATCGCACGGCGCTTGGATAAGATTTAAAACTCTCCTGTGGTCATCATACTCCTTGAGAAGGTGAAATCATGAGACAAAAAAAACTCCAAGTCACAGTAAAATACCTTTCGGCAGCCACAGATTTTCGCAGTTTTGTGACGATGGTTAGAGCTGAGGCCGCAATCAGGAGATCCACATTCTCTCGTCTCTCCAGAATAGTACAATCGGACGTAGTGCTAATCGTAGTGCAGTGTGTTAGTCGTCATGCAGTGTTCGGTCCGACGACGCGGGAGAGAGATAATACACACCCCACAGCCTCTGTGCTGATTGCCAAAACTGAGGAATGCAGAAGTCAGGATCGGTATCAACGAAGCAAAGTAGGGAGAGGGTCGAACCATTCTGCTTGACACATATCTCGAGCTTCAAGTCAATCCAGATTTGGTAGTCACGTCAGAAGGATGAAGAATAGCGTACTGGATATCACGAAGGGGCAAGCAGGCACGGTGATGAGAGAGGTGTTGGATGTGAGAATCACGACTGTTGGTTCGGTACAAACTCTTTATAAGGGATGAGCGAGGCAGCCGGGGCGAGTAACTAGTAGTACAATCACAAGATCTTGGTAGTTTGGCGCGGACGCGCACAACGTGATCCAATTGATGCTCAATGGGTCTGAAAGGACATTAAGACGGGTACTTGGTTCAATGGCTTGTGCTGATGTACTTTTTTGGTGATTTCGTGGGGTGCCTGTATCGGCGGAGAGCCCTAGTCTGCTATCGTAGCCATCGTCCATCCAGAAAGAGTCATATGATGTGGAGGAATACTACGAGCTGATTGTAGTCGACTTATGCCGTTGTGTGATGAACCCAACTATTGGGAAGGCAAGGAATCAGTATTCCGCACAAAACCGGCAATTGAATGCTTTATGATGGAACGGGTTATTGGATGCGGACAGCTAAGAACAAAAGAGTACGCCATTAGTTTACCTAACAAGAGCTTCCTGACCTGGTCCTCACGATGCTAATATCGGATCCACGATAGAAGAGTGTGGATAAAGCCACGAGTTGAAGACGGCTAAACGGAGATTCCACACACAGGGCCAGATATCTTTGGCTAATGAAGGGCGACTCCGGGGAAAGCATTTAGTTGTTTACTGAGTCGAGATCGACCTCTTTTGTCATATGAATCAATGACATAAGTGTGTGTGTGTGAATCTTTCTTGCATGCGATGAGGTTTCAAGGATAACAAACTGCATGGAATATGCCATTAATTGCGTGTGGGTGTCGACTCGCATCAGGGTATGAGCCTGGCCTCAAGCATGTTGAACGTAGCAAGTACGGTAGAGAATTAACGTCATCTGTCAAGAGTTCCATGCATGATATTGCCTGTATAGGTTGTAGAAGACCAGGCCAGCGAGAAGTGGCCAAGTCAGCTGAATCGAAACGATCATAAGACGTACAATGAACAGAATACACGACCTAGAACGATAAAGTCCACTTTCCCGGCGACGACGACTATTTCTTTCAAAGTTAGACCATAGGACTATTTGCGGGTCATAAAGTTGAAATTCGGAAGTAATCATATCTCTTGTAGCGGCCTACAAGATTATGTCACATTTATCGTCACGCATACTCAGTTTTCAATCATTCACAGGCTTGACCTGTCAGTCGCATGACAACTCCTACCATCTGTAGAGACAACGTTCTGCATGGTTGATCAGATTTCCGAGAGAAACCAGGCTAATGAAGTCAAAGTCACTCTATTTTGACCACGAAAATTTCTTTGCCCTTGAACTAATGATGTCTTTGCTCAGGTGAAGACAAAAGCTAAAGCAAGATATCTGAAAGCAAAAAAGGAACGGAGGAAACAGCGTAAAGCCACTCATTGCGATGCGGCAGGATCCGGAGCCGACTTGACCAACGTTGAACCCGCCCACTCAGACTATGACATCGACGTCAGCAGCGTTGTACCGGCCTCTCCTCCTGTGGAGGACGCGCGTGTTCTATCTGAAGAGAGGCTATTTAAGAGGCGGAAGGTGAATCATCAAGAAGAAAATGAGACTCCTGCGTCAAACAATATCCTGCCATCGCCACCGAGTCCTAAAGCTACTTTGCCTTCCTTTCCTTTACCTACGCCACCGAATGCTCCCTCGAAATATGATCTAGCGCTTTTGGGAGTTGACAAGGCTTTGACGGATGCTGAAATTGTCGACTCTGGTATCGCTATGCCTATCCGTGTGGATTCTGACAAGTGTGACTCAGGACTTACTGAGAAGACAAGGAGAAGATTATCTGAGTTGGGAATCACTCAACTATTTGCTGGTCAGTAGCAAGTCTCGTGTTATCGCTTTACCACAACTCACTATACAACAGTACAGACTGCTCTGCTTCCATTTCTTCTCAGAGATCGAAGTCAAAATCCTTTTTATCTCCCTTACAATGCGCCTCGGGATATTTGCGTCTCGGCGCCAACTGGTAGTGGCAAGACTCTGGCCTATGTTTTACCGATAATCGAGGCACTTATATATTCTACTCGTAACTTGTTGGTCACCGACTCCGAATATCTAGATCTTGACATCCCGAATTGTCACACAACTACGGGCTCTCATCGTCCTTCCCACTCGTGACCTGGTTACTCAGGTGAGAGAAACCTTCGAAGCCCTTGGTAAAGGACATGGTTTAAAGGCAAGACGGCTCGACGATCTGAGTGTTTCGTTTCTGAACTTTTGTCAAAGATAGTCAGTATCACTGGGCAAAATTCGTTTGCGCATGAACAGGCGCAATTAGTCAACGATAGAACCTCCAGGTAAATTTCTTCTACAAATAGAGTCACCTTTCATAAATTATATCCATGAAGTTTATGTGGCGGTTCCAGCAAAGTCGATATCCTAATCTGCACTCCTGGACGACTAATAGACCATCTGAATAGTACTCCGAATTTTTCCCTTCAACATCTTCGCTTTCTTGTATGCTCTTTCCCTTGTAGCGGACATTCAGTGAGACTGACCGATTTATATTCATAGGTGATTGATGAAGCAGACAGGCTGCTAGCTCAGTCTTTCCAAGACTGGCTCGCACAAGTTCTTGCAGCCACTCGGCCTCCTCCACATCAGCTAGATTCACTAGATTCAGAAACAACTGTCAAACCAAACCAGAAGACGTCTGTCCACCCTGATGTCATGGCTCCCGCTTTTCTCCACCTATGCCGCGATGTACTAGACGTGCGCACGGATTTTGACGAGCTTAAAGAATCGTCCTGCCAAAAGTTGCTCTTTTCAGCAACACTAACTAGAGATCCTGGAAAAATCGCAGCCCTTGAACTCAGAGATCCAAAATATTTCATCGTGCGAGAAAAGACATCTAGCGATTTGAAACCAATTTCGACTTTTGAAAATTTCAGCATGCCATTGACATTAGCGGTATGTAGACTTTCTGTACACAGAACAGGTCTATTTACGAACTTTACTCCAGGAGCACATGATCATCTGCGAGTCGTCCCGCAAGCCTTTGATGCTTTTCTATCTGATTCATTTAAACGGGGTAAAGAATGCTCTCGTATTCACGAAATCTGCGGAATCTACAACTCGACTCGTTCGACTGCTTGAATTTTTTGAGGAGTCCCTCGCCGGAGGCAGATTGGTCACTCCCAAAAGAATATCGGTCCGCGCATACTCGAGCGACCTTGCACCCTTGGAACGAAAGTCTATCCTCGAAAAATTTCGAGTGCAAGATATTGATATGTAAGTATTTGACTAATTCACCGTTGCTCTGCAGCCGAAATAACATCTCTCGTGTAGCCTGGTTTGCTCAGACTTGATATCTCGCGGTATAGACATTAGTCACGTCTCTCACGTCGTGAGCTACGATGCTCCCGTTGATATGCGCAAGTATATCCATAGAGTCGGACGGACTGCACGTGCTGGTAGGCATGGAGATGCGTGGACATTAATAGAAGAGCAAGAAGTTTGTAAATTGGATGCAGCATTTGTTTCGTTACTAACACATATATAGGCTCGATATTTCAAGTCCATGATGAAGGAGGCTGACCACCTGGAGAAATTGAAGCGGCTCAGGATCCCAGAAAATTCCTTAGACCAACTTGTGCCATCTTACGAAGTGAGTACGTGGGCAGTGTGTCAGGATTCCAGCTAATAATTATGTGGCAGGCTGCTCTGGCAAGGTTGAGGGACTTATACGGTCGATCGATCGACACTCGGTAATTTGTTGCCCATATGGCCAGCGGGTCTCGTTTGATGGGTGCCGATGCAGGTTTTGCTGAAGTTGCATTTGTTACGGAATGCCTATGCATCAACAAACGCCCCGCCAAACATTCATAGCTCGGGGTTAATTATAGCGTCAGAATTCAGATATGGCAAAGCAATCGCTTCGTTGACTTGGGGGCCATTTGTTGGTTACTTTGAGGAGGCTATTATTGTTTGTACAGGCAACAGGCACTCGGACTCGAATTTATTCACCATCATATTCAAGCTCACCAACCCGGGGGTATACACTCTCAATTATAAACCCTCTATCTTCCGTTCGACTCCCCTGCAACGAATTTTGCATGTCGCTTGATCAGCTTCAAGCTTCCAGAAGTGATGCATGCAATAGAGCATTGGTTCACCACTAGTTCCCGGTTGACTCAGTTTTCTCTGCTTGTTGACTGTCAATAGCCTTTGGTTTCCCGGCGTAATACTTAGTCCGCAAAGCGTAATCCGACATGACAGTTTCTGACACGGAAAAGAATCAACTCACCACAAATCCTCCGGTTTCCTTAGGTAAGTCCTGACAGGAAAAACCCCGGTGCGAAGTTGGCTCAAATTGAGGAGGTATTGCCATCTTGTCGGAAGTTATTATGGATTCCCACGGCATTGAGGTGCATCTAGGAGTTGAAAACATTTTTTCTTACATCCAGTTTGAAGAATTTCTGTCCCAAATTTTGCGGGGTATACTCTAACAGGTCCATGGCATGCAAGTCTAATTTATCTAAGGTGTAATATGTTGGAAAGGCATGCAATTACGATCCCGAGTACGGATTCTTACCAACTTCAGTTAAAAACATATTTTTTCCATCCAAGAATACATGAAACAAATCAGAAAAAAAAGGCCAGCCGTTACGATACATTAATGTACCATATTAAAAGGCTTCCATGGCCCCGAAATATGTTTTACTCGCGCGATGGACGTACTAAAGCGCGCCAGAGAAAGCTTGAAGGTCACGTGACAAAGTGCTGCTCACACAATCCTTCGCTCAGTGCATGAGCACAACAGCATCTGACGGTCATGCATTCATTTGAACGTAAATAAAGTATGTAACGCAACGACTTGCTTTTTTTCTAAATTTTTTGGTGTGTTTTTGGATGTTAAATCTATGTTTTCAACTGAAATCAACGCTACATCGTCCTCGGGGCGATGTTACACTCTCATCCTGATATAGTAAACCTTGGATAAAATATGAATATATGCAATAAACCTATGAGAATATATCCCGCGGGATTCCAGGACATGAATCTTCCAACTTCGATGGAATAATTTTCTTTCAGCTGCTGGGTACAATTTCAACACCAACGGCGTTGTGCAATGTATTCAAACTCCGACACTGACGTCTCGTGACCGCCGGATCTCGGCAGACTTCAAGTAGCTCCGGATCTGCTCCCGCTCGTTCTGCGTATTATTTTTAGCGAACAAACAAACAGGATGGTAAGAAAAAGTAGCTCCAGTATTTGAAGCAAACACCGAAGACTGGAGGTGCGGTAGTTGTGCTGCTCTGTGAGTATTTCCTGTGAATATTTCCTTTAATGCTGACTCAGAACACAGCCTGAGATGCCAGAGGTCGATGTCAAGAATCAAATCTATTGTCGGAAGACGGGAGTGCCTGACGGCTCGCTCGGCGACATGATGCCGCACAGAAACCGAATCAAACGCTAACGAATACTGTAGTACTTATGGAGTGAGGTTCAGGGCCAGACTTTCAAATGAAGCAATAACAACTAGTAGCAACTACTAGTACCACCGTTTAAATTGTCCACGTATGCATTCCGTTACCGGAGTCTGATATTAAAACTCCGGCTCAGTGATCAATTCATTTGCGACTTGGCATCCGCCGGCCGTAACTGTCCCTGCTTGCGTAGTCTTGATGATGCACGATGACTCAGATGTTCCTCTTATAACGATCGAAAAGTATCCAGGGTTCTTTCTCCTTCAGCCAACTTTTGGTAGAAACTCTCGAGCTCATCATGGTCGACTTCTCCAAGGACCCAGAGAAAGATCCAGAGCCGCGGTCTTCCGAAGCTTCTGTGGCAAGTGCAGTAAAGCCTTCTAGGTCGGACCTTCCCATCAATGTCAAAGCTAATCACTATCTAACGTCAAAACCGTCATTCAGAATTGCTCGTCTGTTGGGCTGGGCTCCAAAGGTAGTCCCTCCACCAAAGGCATCGTTGGATGATGCGGAACTCATTCCTGAGGCAACTGCAGGGTGGTTCAGCCTAGTCATATTTGGTTGGATAAGCCCTTTGCTGGCTCTAGGCTATGCGCGCCCCTTGGAAGCCTCCGATCTGTACAAGTTGCAGGATCATCGTTCGGCGGCAATAATCTCGAAGAAGATCACTGATTCCTTCGAGTCACGACGCGTTAAGGCAGCCGAGTACAACGAGCGCTTAGCCAAAGGCGAAGTATCCCCCGGATTGCGAGTATTATGGTGGTTACTAACAGGAAACAGACAAGAACGAGAAAAACAGTGGCGAGAGGTGACGGGCAGGAAAAAGCCAAGTCTCGTCTTGGCCATGAACGATAGTGTCTTCTGGTTTTTCTGGATTGGTGGAATATTCAAGGTTATCTCTGATGTTGCCCAAATCACAAGTCCACTTATTGTTAAGGTGATTATATGCGCGGTTTCTCTCAGGTCCAACTATATTTACTCTTCACTAGGCCATCATTAACTTCGCTACAGCCTCATACGTTGCCCGTCGTGAGGGGCTGCCAGCTCCACATATAGGCAAGGGAATTGGATTGGCATTTGGTCTTTTGGCGCTCCAGCTCTTAGCGTCGTTGTGCCAGCACCACTTTTTCTACAGGTCCACCGGTTCCGGCGTCCTCCTTCGTGCAGGATTGATTGCCACGGTTTATGATAAATCACTCAAGCTTACTACTCGGGCCAGGTCGACGCTCACGAATGGCAAACTTATCAATCACATCTCAACCGACGTTTCTCGCATCGATTTTTGCTGTGGTTTCTTCCATATGGCGTGGTCTGCTCCAATACAGATGATCATATGCCTCATCCTGCTTCTTATCAATCTAGGTCCCAGCGCTTTGGCGGGCTTCGCCTTGTTTGTGTTCCTGACTCCGGTGCAGGCAAAGCTGATGTCAATGATGTTCAAGCTTCGTCAGGCGAGTATGGGTTGGACAGACAAGCGCGCTAAAATGCTCCAGGAATTGTTGACCGGAATTAAAATCATCAAGTTTTTTGCTTGGGAAGGACCCTACCTGAAGCGTATCAACGGGCTTCGTGATAGAGAAGTTGGGTCTGTACAATGTTTAAACCTCTTTTCTGGTTTAAATATTCAATGTATGTTTTACTAGATTCATTCGATCACTTCTTCTTTACAGAGCTGGAATTACTTCCCTCGGAGTTTCCCTTCCGGTCCTTTCGAGTGTCCTTGCATTCATCGTCTATGGGATTTCACACAAGCTCGACCCTGCGATTATTTTCACTTCTCTCTCCTTGTTCCAGATGCTTAGAATGCCTCTGATGATGCTGCGTAAGTGACCTTAATCGACCACTCATGCGTACGCTGATATTGCATTATGCAAGCCATGTCTCTGAGCTCTATTGTTGATGCGAGCAATGCTACCCAACGAATCTATGACGTATTCGAGGCAGAGCTTCTAGACGAAGCTCAAGCCAAAGACGACCAACTCGTCAATGCAATAGAGGTCAACGACGCAGAGTTTACTTGGGACTCTCCTCCTCCTAGCACCATTGCAAAAAAGGACGGAGGCGCCAAGGGACAGAAGAAAGGCAAAGGAAATAAGAAACCAGCGTCGTCTGCAGTCGCTGATCCAGTGAACAGTGATAGCGAAAAGGTTTTCAGTTTGCCCAAAACGAATATGTCCGTGCCACGGGGGCAACTCGCTGCTATCGTTGGCGCCGTAGGTTCCGGGAAGTCGTCGCTTCTCCAAGGCTTGATTGGTGAGATGAGGAAGACTTCTGGAACCGTTGCATTTGGTGGATCAGTCGCTTATTGTCCTCAGTTATCATGGATCCAGGTACCTAGTGATATTTCTTTTCGAAGTGTTTGGTGTGCTGAAATCTTTTCAGAACGCTACTGTTCGTGAAAATATCTGCTTCGGTAAACCATTTGAACCAGAGAGGTACTGGCAAGCTATCCGTGACTCTTGCTTAGAGTCTGACTTGGAGCTTCTGCCTTTTGGAGACATGACCGAAGTCGGAGAAAGGGTACGTGTTTGGAACTTGTTTGTTTTAATCAACATCTGACCATTGTGCAGGGAATTTCGTTGTCCGGCGGTCAAAAGCAAAGACTTAACATCTGTCGTGCCATATATTGCGATGCTGATATCCAGATTTTTGACGTAAGTTGTGATCCAGCCAGTCACGATTGCCTTATATTTATATGAACATCTTATGGATTAGGATCCTTTATCCGCTCTTGACGCACACGTTGGTAAGACTGTGTTCCAAGAAGTATTCCAAAAAAATCCGAGTGGACAGAAGACGCGGATTCTTGTGACACATGCTATTCATTTCCTCCCGAAAGTCGATTACATCTACACCATGGTTGACGGAAACATAGCCGAGCGAGGGACGTACTCTGAACTGATGGAAAATGGAGGCGAATTTGCCAAATTCGTGACTGAATTCGGATCAAAGGAGGAGCATCAAGGAAAGGCTTCTACGGAGGCTGAGTCAGATGTCGACACTCAACCCATCAAGGCAGTTGAATTGATGTCAGGAAAAGGCACGGATTTGATGCAAGTCGAGGAGAGACAAACAGGTGCAGTCAGCGAAGAAGTATATTTAAAATACATCAGTGCCGCGAAAGGATACTCCTTGCTACCTTTATTGTTGCTGTCTGTAGTCTTGATTCAAGGCAGCATGATAATGTCGTCCTATTGGTATGTCAGCCGTCGCCTGTCTATGATATTGTGCTGACACCATCTCAGGCTTGTCTATTGGCAAGAAAGGTATGCTTTGATTCGCTCCGACTTACATTTCCACCTCTGATCTGCTCTCTGCAGAAAATGGAACCAATCGCAAGGATTTTATGTAAGTTTTTCGCGTCTTAAAGCGTCCACATCTCACGATTCTACTTCAGATGGGCATATATGCCGGGCTGGGCGTATCGTTGACATTATTTTTCTTCCTCTCCGGCGCGTGCGTGCTAAACTTGTGCGGTGTACGATCCCGAACTCACTCTTTTCTAGGTGCTTTTCTCTGATGTCTTACTTCGCATCGACCTCTCTTCATCACGTAGGTCGCTGTACTTCATTTAGTTCGACCATCTTACCTCTATTTAGGCTGCCATTACTCATGTTCTCCACGCTCCAATGAGCTTCTATGAGACTACGTGAGCATTTGTTTCTCTATATTCTACAGGTGAATATTACTAACTTGTACTACGACCAGGCCTTTGGGCCGCATCATGAACCGCTTCTCGAAAGATATCGACACTATTGACAACCTTCTTGGAGGTAAAAAAAATCAACTCTCCATTCTGCTATTATTCTTATCATGGTTTCTCTAGATTCACTCAGGATGCTCGTCATGACATTTTCCAATATCCTTGGCGCAGTTATTCTGATCGCTATCCTTCTCCCTTGGTTCCTCATTGCCGTTGCCGCGGTTTTATTGGCTTATCTCTGGTCCGCAATATTTTATCAAGCTAGTGCACGAGAACTGAAGGTACGTCGTCCTATTTCTTTTTGCAAAATATGTTTTGATTATTGACTTGATCCTTCTTATTAAAAGCGACTTGGTATTTCTTCATCCGTAATGTTGACGAATTAATCTAACAATTTTCACGCAGACGCAATCTTGCGATCATCATTGTATGCACACTTTTCAGAGTCTCTGGCAGGTTTAGCCACTATTCGCGCGTACGGGGAATCAAAGCGGTTCAGGCGCGAAAATGTGGAAAAGGTGGACATCGAAAACAGGTGAATTGTACTTCTCATATGACGAAATAGTGGTCTTATGTCGGTCATAGAGCTTATATGATGACTGTTGTCAACCAGCGTTGGCTCGGGATCCGCTTGGATGCTCTCGGGATATTGCTGAGCTTCGTGGTCGCTATACTCACCGTTTCCGCTCGATTCACCATTTCGCCGTCTCAAACAGGAGTAACGCTATCTTATATCATCAGCATACAACAAGTTGAGTAGTCATTTCAGAGTTATTATCGATGCTTATACGACGAATCTTCCAGTCTTTTGGATGGCTTGTACGTCAGTGGGCCGAGGCTCAAAATAATATGAACTCTGTCGAGCGAATTGTCCACTATGCTACTAATCTGGAGCAGGAGCCTCCTCACGAAATACCTGACAACAAACCACCGTCTCCTTGGCCCGCTGAAGGACGTGTAGAGCTCAAAGACGTCCACTTGAAATACCGTCCAGAGCTGCCGGATGTACTTCATGGGTTGACAATGTCTGTTGCTGCAGGTGAAAAGATTGGTATTGTTGGAAGGTAACTACTCCATATCGTTTTGTATTGTATAGATCGGCTTCTAATCCCTTTTACTAGGACTGGAGCAGGGAAGTCATCGATTATGACTGCCCTGTATCGTCTTGTAGAATTGTCGTCTGGCGTTATAACGATTGACGGAGTAGATATATCCAAGGTTGGATTGAAAGATCTTCGAAGTGGGCTTGCAATTATACCTCAAGATGCCGTGAGTGACTACAACTCTTCGTTTGTTCTCTGTTATTGATAATGATCTCTTTGTGTAGCTTTTATGTAAGTTATCCCAAGCCTTCGTCGAATCGTGCTCATATCTAACTTTCTTTACTCAAGTCTCTGGAACACTGCGGTCCAATCTCGATCCATTTGGGGAACACGACGATGTCACATTATGGGATGCTCTCAAGCGATCATACCTGGTCGAAAACGCAAAACACGATACAGTGGAAGATGGCACGGATGGCCACGACTCGGCGTCACAGGGTAGGTTTACCCTGGACACTACGATAGAAGATGAAGGCAGCAATCTCTCGCTCGGCCAGGTCCGTGTTCTTTCCTCCATTCCCCGTCTGAATTCAATGGCTTACGCTATCATCATCATTCCTAAATCTAGCGTTCGCTGGTATCCCTCGCTCGAGCTCTCGTTAAAGACTCAAGAGTACTTATATTAGACGAAGCGACCGGTGATTAACTACCTTTTCTATAATTCTTCCCGCTAACACAGACCTTTAACAGCATCAGTCGATTACGAAACGGACAGGAAAATTCAAGACACGATAGCTACTGAATTCGAAGACCGCACTATTTTATGCATAGCACGTACGTGTTCTTCAAGTTGTCTATTCTTTGTCGTGCCCAATCGTTTGAATAATAACATATGCTGACAATGAAACTTCCCTTCACAGATCGATTACGAACGATCATAGGATATGACAGGATCTGTGTCATGGACGCAGGCAAAATCTCCGAGTTCGACACTCCTTTACGGCTGTACGACATTCAGGATGGAATTTTCCGTGGCATGTGCGAACGGTCATCCATCTCGCTGGAGGATCTCAAACATGCTGTCAAGATTAACGAGGAGAGAAGGAGAGATTGATGATGATTGATACATACTATTCAAACACCATATCATAGTCCATAGAAGGAGCATTTGATTTACAAAGGAACTCTAGTTTATACGCGTCTACAAGCTGTAACACAAGTACTCGATATCCAATAGTCGCTGTAGAGTACCGCCGCGAAATACGAACGAAGGTTCGAACGAAATATTAATGATAAATTGAAAATTAATCCGCGCAATTAAACACTTAAAGCCGAGCGTTCGTGGGCATACCCCTAATTGCCTGTCTTACACCTACAAGAACAACACCGTCAACTAATTTATCACGGAATACTTCGGAAAGGCGTACCTAAATCTGCTAGTACATCTTCACTTCCACCCAACAGTGCATCGAATGGGACAGTTCGGTGATACTAGAAAAAAAATTAGATAATTTGGAACACGAAAAGATGAGGGTAGAAGGTGACTTGCATGTTCGATATGCGAGCCCATCCCTGATTGAGTAATTCCACGACCACCAAATATCTGTACGGCATCTGCAGCCGTTTCTTGTGCAGATCTTGTCGAATACATCTTCAGAAAAGCAATCTGTCCTGCGAGCTTCATTGCTTGTTCTTTGTACGCCTAGAAGGTTAATTATGTTATCAGCACAAGCAAGTCGTCTCGGAGTTTATACATACCATATGGCACATTTGGTAAGTGATGTTCTCTAACCAACTCTGAATGCTCTCGGCTCGTGCAATCATACTGGCAATCTTACTCCGGACGACTGCTTGACTCGAAAGAGGTTTCCCAAATGCCTTGCGCTGATTTATCCACTTCATGCATTCCTCAACAATGCCTCGCTGACTTCTCGCTGATGAGCAGCACATCACCCAACGTTCGTGGTTAAAGTTACTATGTTGTTGCTTACAAATTAGAAAGAGCGAAGAGTTGACCAGATAACTCACGAAAGCATGACAAAGATTCCTCCTCCTTCAGGACCCAAAGTATTTTCCACGGGTACTTTGACGTTATCGAAGGTAACGAAGGCGGTTCCAGCGGTGCTGGAATAGCTTGTCTTGATATGTTTGGTCTCTACTCCTTCCTGTCATCTAGTCAGTCACTTCTAATAAAGCTCAACTAGCTGCTCAACTGTTCTTGGAACTAAAATGACAGTAAACCCATCCTATTGATCATTATTGGGACAATGTATAGGAGGAAGAGACACAGAAACTCACTTCTGTCTTACAGCCCGTTGTAAAGCTATATAGTCAGCATGTTTTTAATGTGCAATGGGGCAGAAAATGATCCGTCATTTGCTTACTAGTCTGCAAACCTACAGAGTCACGCTATGAATAAAGTAGATGGCAAGTTCAGATGCAACACGTACGCTCCGTTCGTGATCCATTTCTTGTTTCCGTTGATGATCCAATATTTACCATCTTCTGTTTTCGTTGCCGTGGTATGCAGACCAAAAACGTCGCTTCCTGCATGGGCTTCGGAAATAGCTAGACAGATAAATTTCTTCCCTTTACATGACACACGATGAGGCTTAAGCAACCAATCGTGGGAAGTTAAGACACTTGCCGGCAAGTATATCGGGGACAACCTGAGCTTTCAACTCGTCGGAGCCAAAATTAAGCACCGGCGGCAAACCGATTACTTTACCAGCCAACAAAGCTTCGAAGAACACATGTTAGGGGCAGGGTATTTAAGAAAGGAAAGACACACCATCACCGTATCCCCTGTCCGAACAGCGCACGACTTCTTGAGTGATAATCAACTCGTGGAAGTAATCAAACTGTGACGTATGGAAACCAAAATTCGCCAAACTAAGTGGACTCACGCACCTCCTCCGGTTTAACCAGACCATTCATGAGTATTCGTCCCTTAAGATGTTTTCCAGGACCCATGCGCATGGCATGCAAGTTTACCTCGCTGTAAAGCGACAGTGGTTAGAATAGCCGCATATGTATGTCTAACTGATAGGGATACGTACGCCATTTTGTCAAAAACCTCCTGACTAGGTCTCTTACCATCTGCACCCCTCGCCTGAGCATCAGGAACAATATATTTGTCGATAAATTCGCGGATGACTTTCTGGAATTGACGGTGGTTCTGAATATAAAGTTAATACGGCTGAATTTTTGATATATTTGAGGGGCGCACGTCAGTGTAGTAGGGACTGTGGAAGCCAGGACTTAACCACGTTGGCTCTGCGTATGGGACAGCAGAGATTCCCGTGCTGGGCACAATCAGAGGAGTTTCGTCCTTTATGGAACCAATCTGTAAGCGACGATATTGGGGACGCTCGAGAACTTCGTGCTTGTGGAGACCATAGAAAGCCTCAGTCGCATCTTGCCCAGCTAGTACAGAAGAGTAAATAGAAGACTTGATTAAGCATTTTAAAATACAGACCAACGTCAGGGTCCAGTAGAACGGAAGCACCGCCTGGATGAAGATTCCTGAACCTAGAGACGTCGTAAACCTTTGCATCGATGATAACCCACTGAAGCAAAAAGAATAGAATATGAGCAGTCGACCACTGTAAATACCAAAGATAGAACCCACGAGGTCGCCATCTTTGTTATGCTGGGATTGGGGTTAGAGAATTCGAATGCGGGATATATGGTACATACGGGTGAAACCTCTTCACGGGTAAAGACTTTGAGCTCTTTGGCGGCCATCGTAGTGCAGATAAGGGAGGTAGTAGACTCGTACGGATTGTGAGCAGTGGTAGATCCCGGCTGTGGAGAATTTACATGTGATTCTGTTCCTCGTGACTAGATGTACCACGTGGCAGGCCTCCCAGTGTACTTTCGGGATTGAGTGCTTCAGTGGGTGCATGGCCAGATTTTTTTTATACACGGTATGTTAACGTTATCCTGGAACTACTAAGAATTGCTAACGATATTCTAACAATACTAGATATTTTTAATATTACCCTCAAATTGTTAGCATATTGTCAATACCAAGGTCCAAGATCTGGCTGTGGATCCAGTGCGTACCACTGCGAATGCAAGACCAGATGTGCCTCAACATGGAGACAATCTGGCAAATCTGCTGCGGTCGATTATCTGATCTCCCGACTCCATCCATGACGTCAGTCACCGTAGCCCTTTTATCTCAGACTGTGGGGTGTAACACCTACAACTTGGTTTCTCTTCTATCCCTGCTACTACCACTGCTATCACTATCCTATGGCAATCTTCTCTCACCCGCGCCACCACTGGGCCTATGTCTGGATCCCGTATGTTCTCTCGTTCTTTCCCCCTACCATACCAATCTGACTCTACTTTTCCCAGGATTTTTACGGCTTTCATTTGGTCAGCAACTCTGCTCGCTATGCTCATTACCTGGCTGGCCATGGGAAGACCTCATTTTCCTAGCATGGACGGATCCATAGTTTATATCTCTGATATCGGTGCCGATATCCTCAAGCCCTTATTCATTGTCGGCTGCGCTATCACGGCCGTCGGCTTTTTTTGCAGTCTAGTGATCGAACGTTGGCTTAGGCATAGCAGAAGGTATGCAAAGTCTTTTTGCGTTGTCATCTCTCAGTAACAATTTACACCTAATTCTGCTTCCAGATTAGTTCCCCATGCACGCCGTCGCGAACGCGTCTTCGCTTGCTTGGCCATCCTTGGCTCTTTCATAGGTGGTTTGGGTTTAATCCTACTGTCTGTATTCGACACGAAACGCCATAGCACTCTCCATCACATCTTCCTTTTGGTATTTATTGTCGGCGTGGGGCTCAGCGCTCTCTTCTCAGTCGTCGAGGTGTGCCTTTCTTCACTCACCAACTTGTAATCTCGCCAATTAACATCTGTGATTGCTATAGTTCCGCTGGTTATCCAAAGATTTTCCGGACACTCCAAAATTACGCAAGGCATATCTCGCAAAGTCCATCATCGCAGGCACGCTCATTATCCTTGCCATCGCATTCGCCGTCGCCTTGTTCAAAGCTGTAAACGTCGGAGGTACGATATTCTTCTAGAGTCGTCATAATCGCCCACCTGACTGGAGTGTCTTTTTTTTTTTGTCTATAGCTGTCCTTGAATGGGTAATCGCGTTCGGGTACAGTTTCTATCTCCTTACCTTTTATTGGGATCTTCGTATGTCCAAGGGTATGCACAAAGGTCAACTCAGTCGCGAACGGCTCGTGGAAAAGCGTCAAACCTCCACAACCCCACCAGCCACAGTCTGACATGGACAAACCATATAAGTACAAGATGTATTGATAGTTTTTATTATTATAATGATCCCCAGGATGGTCGCCATTCCTGTATTTCATTGAAGGACCATAGTATCGTAGCATCAATACATAGAGTAGTCTACTAGAGGTGTATTTGCTATTTTGTTTTTACGTTCTACTACCATCAGAGCACGTGCAGGAGGCAGCGAATGTGAGAATCCTCGAATGAGGCTTCGACTCAACCTATTGAATTTTGAATGCTAAGCTCAGCCGAGCACCCCAGCAATAACATTCTACTATGTACATCACAATGGCCCAGACACTAAATAAAATTGTCTTCGAATACTTGCCCAAACTTTGGGATTTTAACTGCCTAGGTGGGTGTTCGGGACCCTGGGCTCGCGTCAAGGCACATACTACAAAACACATGGTACAAAATACATAATTAGTCCTGTTTCTGGCTGTAGATAAGTATCCTGTGAGATCAGAAATGCATGAACACTAAAGAAAAAAAAGTCGAATGCAATGCGTTACATGTATCTGAATAAAAGTAAGTGCTTGCGTCAATTTTCCCTCTCAACCGTTAGCTCGACGACAACTGTAACGGTCATAACGCAGACATAACAGAAAATCAGAAAGATGCCCCATCTCCTCGTCAGATGATATCCGTTCAACGGCACGAAGATGACCGTCAAGAGCAGTAGGATGAGCAAACCAATTCCGCTCACAACCAGCGTCGCAGAGAACGGCAGCGTGTATGGCGTCACGGATTGGGAGACAATATATAAGCCAGATATTCCGACACCGAGCAACATATTAAGCATGGGGCCGCCAAAGCATGCGGAGAAACCCATGATTGGAGCGAACACCTAATAAAAATTGACAGTGTGAACCAATAGAAGAAAGCAGAGAAAAAGAGACAAAAATTACCGCTACGCTCATATTTGCCACAAGATCTGCCAAGGAATTACCGACAGCAAAGATGGTCAGACCAATAATAGCATCGGATAGGCCAAAGATAAAACCAAATGTCTGAAGATCCCACTACATAAACTTTCGCACATGTAGAGATAAAAACGACGTACCTGGAGTACTCCGACGACTTCGTCTGCAATGGCCATAATCCATATCATAGCGATAAAGAACCCCATCGACGTACGCAGCAACCTTCCTGTGTAATTCTTTCCATTGGTCGCGAAAACAACAACAAGGGAGCCAGTTGCAACTCCTGAGATACCCGTAGCTAGCAATAACCACAGATGATGTTCCGCACCACCTGGCGGAAAATAAAAAATGAATTCACCTTTCTGTTTCACAGAGGGAGGAAACGACTCACTGAAAAGAACTCCCGCGCAAAATAATGGCCCCAGAGCACACTGAACTGCCATCAGCCACTTGTTGAACTTCAACTCGTGCAACTCTTCTTCAACTTCGTCCTCAGCAATCAAGGCTCTTTCAATCTCCATTCCCTCTTCTTCAAAATCAATTAGCCTCGCATCAGCCCCAGGCGACTTCTCAAATTCATACTCGCTTCCTCTGTAGGGCGTCACAACCACAGGCAAAGTAAGGGTTAATAACACCACTGCAGGTGCGGCGAACAAAGATACGACTTTTCCCATGAGCGTCTTTTCGTTCCAGCATCTTAACGTTGGGAACAGTATGTGGCACGCCCGAGCGAGAACGTGCAATACTCGTTGTCTTCTTGTAGGAGGGATGTATTGTTGAGACTCCCCATCTGTTTCTGTGGGGGATGCAGGTGTTCGAGAGATTATAGGTATAGACGTATTCTGAGGCTGGTCAGCAATATCGTTTATAATCAAGCTGGGTGATCGTTCGTCTAGAGGGACGCCTAAAGCAGCATCCCACTGGTCTGCCTCATCAGCATACACAGGCGTTCTCGGCCTCGACCAAGAATGGTGGTAATGATGATGTGGATAATGGCCCCGCATATATGGCGTCAAAGGGTGATCAAACATGCTTAGAGACGAGCTCGCGGCTTGGTTCTGAAGAGAAGCAACAACCTGACGAAACTCCAGCGCGCCAATAAGAGAGAACGAAGGCATTTGAGGGGCGTAAGGAGATTGCAACGGCGAAGATGATCGGGTTTGTGAAATCGGGATGGGAGATACGTCAGTCTGAATGCGGGTGGGTCCAGGATGTGATTTGGCGCGAGGCCTGACTTGTGATAATGCAGGGACAGTCAGTGATGGGATTGCATCGGAGGTGGTCTCAGCTGTAAAACACTTATCAGTGGCCACTCTCCGGGAATAACGTAAAAAAAGCGCACGATCGTCTCTGTAGGGTTCAATAGTGATTTGAGGGAGCTGTTCTGGTCGATACTCGTCCCGTATAAGGGTCTCAAACCTGCGACTCCTCTCCTTTTTCCGTTCCCACCAACTCCCCACAACCACAACAACCACGTACACAAGATATAGCCCAATGAGAGCACCTGCCTCCCATGCAAATATTTTCCCATCCCACAGGAACAAAAGGAGCGCACTCACTGCGGCAGCGAAAAAGCCTGTGTCTCGCAGGAAGGGATAGCGATCCACCTTGAACGGTTTGATGATACACATCGACCCAACGACACACGAAACAATAAACGAAGCCGCACCAAACAGCTCACCAATGGCCAAACTCCCCGAGTCTTTCTTCATGGCCGAAAACGTAGAAAAGACGTCCGGACTCCCATTCCCAAAAGCCAAGAACGTAACACCTGCCACGTTCTCGTCCAACCCCAACGTCTGAGCAATAGTTGCGAGATTCGGGCAGAAAAAGTCTGATGCGCTAATTCCGAGAGTGGAGAACAGCAGCACGAGCAACACCACAAGACCGGTGAAAACTAATGGCCTGACCGAGGGATTGGAGCAGAAGTATAATCGGAGATAAGGTATTGAGAGAAAAGATTCGTTGTCAGGACATGCTTCGAGGACATGAGCGCACTGCTGCTCTGCTGGTAGAGCTATCGGTCGGCACTGGAGTGAGGTAGTTGACGAAAGCAATTTAGAACATAGTTAACAGGCATACAGTACCTGATTATCAGGATGGAAATCATCCAACCCGCCTCCTCCGTATGCCTCCAAAGCGCGCCTAAGTAGGAGTGATGAGTCCGCGTGTCGTGTGGGTCTCCCGTATCGCGACTGCGAGAGTAAGATGCAATTGATGACCAGGACAACGATGAAAAGCAGTTTAGCTGGCCCGTTCGGCATTGCAGGGACTAAGGAGGGAGACAGAAAGAGTAAATGCAGGCAAAGACTCGGCGAGCCCGCAGTTCCTGGCTCGTGTTTCCAGGAAAGGATCGGTTATGTAGATGAAGTCATTCCTCCCAGTAACTACAATTTTGTTGCACTGAGCTTTATTTAGCACGATAACAACTGTTATCTTCTATCGTACTACATACAATAGATCTTCGACGGGAAGTCGTACGGACGAGTCCGCTACCAGCTGATCATGGTTATCTCCCTCAAATGGTTATTGCCGTTACTAGCCTCCCTTTGGAAGATAGCAGCCTGTAGTTCATTGAGAATTTTCTGTATATGCGCGACGTCCTCTACCAAAGCGAACGCGGCCATGGCAAGTATGATCCGCGAAATGATGCTTCGTCGGCGTTCGTGAGAACTCAACGCGCTTTGGCTTTTGTTTGGACGGAATAAACCATGTAGTACATAACCATTGGAGAAGAGAAATAGATCGCTGCCGCATAGAACAAGGCGGAAGGCATTGCCCCGTTACCCCCTCTAAAATTCCGAGAAGTTGTCGTATCCACCAGAAACCTACATCAAATAAGCGGCCATCATCCTATCCCACTCACCACATCAGGAAAAGTTACAACCTAGAAAATATAGGGTGTGCAATCAGTCGTATCCTGTTAGTCCGGGACTAAATTGCAACCAACAGGCGACCAGAGGGCAGGTAAGACAAAACGGCAACTATTGCGTAGCCCCAGTCATGAGGTTGCCCAAATCAGCAAAGGAGCTGGCGAGCGTCATATCACGACCTTTCAAAACATGAATCATGATGGTGAAAGGTCCATAAAAAACACATAATAAAGACCAACCAAACAAATGTTCATGAGAGGGGGAATATACCATTGTCGCGTCTTGCTTGATTTTGCCCACGACGGTATACCAATCGTGTAGTACTGACGAAGGACTAAAAGGGAGATGAGACATACCCTGCATATACGGGTCGAAGACGGCGTCCATTGAACGTAATCAAAGAAGAACTCCCACCCAGATTCTGGGCAGTGGAGAGAATGAAATCCAAGCAGCTTGAGCGGACAAAGAAAGGCGTTCAAGTGGTTTGAAGAGTTCATTGTGATGAGAAGAAGAAGAAGGCGATGATAGTCACGAAACTTGTTGGCAAGATAGCGCCAACCTGTGAAGTACGAGTGGGTTCAGCAGTAAATCAGCATGCCAGAGTTCGCACCGCGGAGTCCGCACTTTGACCACTGAACCTGCAGGGATTGCGGCAGTCGGTAACAGGGTTCCATCAGTAGCTAGAGGATCAACAGCCGCCTTTTATGCTCCGGGACTAAAAATGATACGCACGATTGTCCTAGAGGTAATCCATCTAGAACGTCCCACCGAACAACACAGAAGAATAACTCCTGAACGCAAGGATCTCCTCATCTCCGTGGCATGTTTTAACTGGACTGACAGGCCGAGCATCTGGTGATGCCATCGCCACACTGGCCATTCAGGAATCTGCTGATTTCAAGGACCGGTGGAGTCCAGTATCGGAGAGGGGATGACATCCAGATACGCTACTAGGGCCCAAGGTGTCCCTCACTGTGAGGCAGACTCGTACATAGCCTTCGACAGGAGCCAGACCAGTAGTATGTGTCGTCCAAGTATCCATGCAAATTTTCTGGATGATCTTCGAGTCATTGCGAAGCCGCGACATAGTCTAGCGAACCCGGTCATGATTGTCCATGTCCAACGCGGACAACAGATAAGACTGTAATACATACATTGATACTATGCTCTAAGATAACTTCCAAATTATAATCAGGGGACGAAAAATACAAATACAGGCTCTGCTAGAGCAAAATCACGTAGCCATCGGAGAAGCAAAATAGATCGCTGCCCCATAGAGCAAGGACGAACTCATCGCCATAACAGTACCGCCTATCCAGAACTTGTAAACTGTCGAGGCCTTAACACCGCTTGCATCCATGAACGAAACCGCCCCATCAGGACGCCCCCCAAAAATCGTGGAAGAACAAAAGCAGTTATCATATCCACCAGAAAGTTGCATCAGACAGGCTGCAATAATCCCCAGCCCACTGATGATGCCAAGGAATTTTCCCGTCCAGCGAGAAATGCACGCCATACAGGTTAGAACTGTCTGGCCGCGAGACTTTGGCCGCACACGGGCGCAGTGGGAAAGGATGCTAGACAAGAACACCAACAGGAATACAACAGTACCCAGTACGCCGTAGAGTACGAATGTAAGGGAACGACAACCGATGCCTTTGGGCGGTGTCTCAAAATGTATTAAGATCGCTGCGCCTGCAAGTCTCATGTTTAGTGGACGCTAGTCAGATGCAAGCTGGATACGCACCTGTTGTACCCCATTGTAGACCAAGGCCAAGAAGGGCGGAGATCAAAGCACGCTCAACTACACGAGGCGCCCATAATGGAAGTGATACATGATTCTCTGCTGCCTTCCTAGATAGTGCTTCATGCACCGTAGATGGACCTAGGTTGGCACCTAAACAATATTCCACGAGTTGATTATCACTGCCAACCCTATTCATCTCAGAATCCTTGAAATTCCAGTCACCACCGTCCACAGTGATTTTCCTGTCAGCTCTGGCCGATGCGTTCTTGTACAAGCGACAGATAAAATCTGCCTGCCTGGACCATATGAAGACCCTCGAGTAGTTGAAAATCGGAGCCGAACGTTTCTCGTCTCCTTGAGAACGCTGGACATCATGCTTTGCATAATCGATGGGACGGCTCTGATATCCAGCTGTCTGTGATGCAAGACCTTCCTTGGTCGGGGCTATCGCTTCCAAGGCTTTGATATTTGCTTCAGCCAGGGCGTCCCGCAAGTGATTTGCTTCCGGCTGGGAGCCCATTTGCAACCAACAGACAACCAGAGGAAGTAGATAAGACCAGACGGCAAGAATGGCATAACCCGTGTCGCCGGGGACGGTGATGAAGTTGCCGAAGTCAGCGAAGGAGTCGATTAACGTCAATAAAACTGATATTGTAGCCTGTCAAGAGCCATCAAGTGAGAGGTCGGTGATAAAAACAATGAAGACGACTGACCCAAGAAATATTCATGGCAACTGGAATGTTCCATTGTCGTGTCTTGTTGCTCATTTTGACCATGAGAGCCCACCATTCATCATATCGAGGGAGGACGACGAGAGAGGCAACCGAAGTGAGGTCATCAGCGAGCTTGATTGGGATATGTTGTAAGGCTGAAAGGACAGTCGGAACACGGTCTACGTTTGGAAATTTTGACATCTCTGCGAACTCTTCTGCCAGCCAAAGATTGTTGAGGCGTGTGATGGCTAACGAGTAACTTGCCAATGCAGGAGATCCGACTGCAAGAAGTACGGACATCAGGTTTACAAACCTGTCTAGTACGGATCTGTTCGTTACTTGTACTGATGCAAAAACGAGATGAAAGCTTGCCTTCAGATCCGAAAGGCAATTGAAACATCAACGCAATCCAAGGGAGGAGCCAAGTACTAAAGTTTTGAGAAAATAATGTCCAGGTGAAATCCCCAGGGCCCGTTCCGCATTTGCATTTGCATTGGTTGTAGGTGAGGGTAACGTTCTGAGTGCTATCGTTGATAACACCTAACGGATCTAACGAGCAATGTGCCCATGCGGGTGTGGGATACGACGTAGTATTTGAGGCAGATGTGTTATTGGAGCCATTCCAAGCCGTCCATTCCTGCAAAACGTCGTTCTTACATAGATCGAGATTGACTGCGGATATGACAGGGAAACATGAGATTACGACAAGCAGAAACAGGAATGGCTTGCCTGCGCAGTCAAAGATGGATTAGTATATAGTAGTATGCGATAGTTGCAAAAGCACTCACTGAGCTTTGCTATCATCCACGACTGTTTAGACGGTTACGTGAGGAGTAAAGGAGGGGGATGACAGGGAGATCTCATGGTTAGTTTCACGGTATATAAAGAAGCTTTCCTGTGTATAGCCTTAAGCAATCTGACACTGGCGATTGATGGAATCTATTCAAGCATTCATATGAGCAATTGTCCCTGATGGCAAGGCGGCACGCCGCACGCACGCCAGTCCATGAACGCCTTCTACTAGCTCCGTCCGAGTCGTTCAGATCCGAGCCCACAAGACCAGCCAGTATTCATTGGAACACCTGTCTGTGTTCCTGTACGATGGTGGTAGTATTCCTTTGTCGTTATGTCGTATAGTAGGCAGTATAGATCCAACTTCCAGTTGATGATCCGAGTCCCGTGCGAGATCGGTAACTTCCAGCAGGAGATCAGCCGCGTCTTCATGACAGGCTTTCAATTGCGTGTTGTTGCGTTCACAGCCTTTGACGTTGTAACACTATACTAGGGCTCGACTTATTTATAAACTTCATGTTGAAAAATGATGCATATCAAATTGGGACGTGGCGGGGGAGCGACGAGAAGACAGACTAGTTATTCTAGTATACCCTGCGATGTCCGTATTCCCTCGGCTTGTGCTCCTCGGTGTATTGCTTGCACACCACTGGCAATCTCTACCTCCCCATTGTCCCAAGATGGACTCTTTCTTGCCACTCGCAATCTAAATTCCAAACACTTCATTTTGAAAGTTCTGTGCCTCAGCCACTGGTCGCCATCCTCCTTAGCAAATCTATGAGACACCTCATCGTCCATCAACGTGTCAAGATAAGGCATAGCTTGGGCCTTATGGCCCTTGATGCATTGATGCAACTTTCTGAATACATATGCGATTCAATTCGATGGCAATATCAAATATAGGCAATGTTGATTGCTGTAGTACCGAAACGCTTCCAAATGTACTACTCATACCATTTTAGGAGCCTAGTTCTACTATGATTCCTAGGATATCGACGGTGATGATACGTTGACACCTCTTCCCCAGTTATACTATCACGGGACCGCCGTCTGTGCGGCATTACTATTGGTATGTCTACACAATCAGTTTCTCTCAAAGAAAAAAAAAACAGATGTATAGCTAGTATATAATAAACGTGACCGGAGAAACCCGAAGACGAATGGAGGAACGTGTCGAGAGCTAAAAAATATTGTCAAAAATATTGTCAGAAGGTATAGTAGCCTACAGCGATAGTAGCGTAAGCCTGGGTAAGAGACGGCTAGTGATTCATTTGTCCCGAACATGAACTTCACATTTCGGTCAATCAATGGGCAGCTTTCAAGTTTAACCGAGAAGAATGGGCCAGTCATAGAACAATTATGTCCAACGCAGACGACAGATAAAACCGTAATACATTGATACTGTGCTCTAAGATAGCTACAAATTATGATCAAAGGACGAAAAATACAACTTATAATGGCCCGGACAGAATAAAATCAGGTAACCATCGGAGAAGCAAAATAGATCGCCGCTCCATAGAGCAAGGACGAAAGCATCGCCATAACCGTACCGCCTATCCAGAACTTGTAAAATATCGACGCCTTAACACTGCTTGCATCCAAGAACGAAACCACCCCATTAGGACTCCCTCCAAAAATCGTGGAAGAACAAAAGCAGTTATCATATCCACCAGAAAGTTGCATCAGACAGGCTGCAATAATCCCCAGCCCGCTAATGATGCCGAGGAATTTTCCCGTCCAACGAGAAATGCACGCCATACAGGTTAGAAATTTCCGGCCGTGAGACGATGGCCGCACACGGGCGCAGTGGGAAAGGATGCTAGACAAGAACACCAACAGGAATACAACAGTACTCAGTATGCCGTAGAGTACGAATGTGAGGGAACGGCAACCGATGCCTTTGGGCGGTGTCTCAAAATGTATTAAGATCGCTGCGCCTGCAAGTCTCATTTTTAGTGGACGCTAGTCAGATGCAAGCTGGATACGCACCTGTTGTACCCCATTGTAGACCAAGGCCAAGAAGGGCGGAGATCAAGGCACGCTGAACTACACGAGGCGCCCATAATGGAAGTGATACATGATTCTCTGCTGCCTTCCTAGATAGTAGTTCATCGACCGCAGATGGACCTACTAGTAGGTTGGCACCTAAACAATATTCCACGAGTTGGTTGTCACTGCCAACCCTATTCATCTCAGAATCCTTGAAATTCCAGTCACCACCGTCCACGGTGATTTTCCTGTCAGCTCTGGCCGATGCGTTCTTGTACAAGCGACAGATAAAATCTGCCTGCCTGGACCATATGAAGACCCTCGAGTAGTTGAAAATCGGAGCCGAACGTTTCTCGTCTCCTTGAGAATGCTGGACGTCATGCTTTGCATAATCGATGGGACGGGTCTGATGTCCAGGTATCTGTGATGCAAGACCTTCCTTGGTCGGCGATGTCGCTTCCAAGGCTTTGATATTTGCTTCAGCCAGGGCGTCCCGCAAGTGATTTGCTTCCGGCTGGGAGCCCAGTTGCAACCAACAGACAACCAGAGGGAGTAGGTAAAACCAGACGGCAAGGATAGCATAACCCGTGTCGCCCGGGACGGTGATGAAGTTGCCGAAGTCAGCGAAGGAGTCGATTAACGTCAGTACAACTGATATTGTGGCCTATCAAGAAATATTCAGTGAGAGGTCGGTGATAAAAATGAAGACGACTGACCCAAGAAATATTCATGGCAGCTGGAATGTTCCATTGTCGTGTCTTGTTGCTCATTTTGACCATGAGAGCCCACCATTCATCATATCGAGGGAGGACGACGAGAGAGGCAACCGAAGTGAGGTCATCAGCGAGCTTGATTGGGATATGTTGTAAGGCTGATAGGACAGTCGGAACACGGTCTACGTTTGGAAATTTTGACATCTCTGCGAACTCTTCTGCCAGCCAAAGATTGTTGAGGCGTGTGATGGCTAACGAGTAACTTGCCAATGCAGGAGATCCGACTGCAAGAAGCACGGACAACAGGTTAACAAACCTGTCTATGGATCTGTTCGTTACTCGCACTGACGCAAAAATGATATGGAAGCTTACCTTCAGACCCGAAAGGCAATTGAAACATCAGCGCAATCCAAGGGAGGAGCCAAGTACTAAAGTTTTGAGAAAATAATGTCCAGGTGAAATCCCCCGGGCCCGTTCCGCATTTGCATTTGCATTGGTTGTATGTGAGGGTAACGTTCTGAGTGCTATCGTTGATAACACCGAAAGGATCTAACGAGCAATGTGCCCATGCGGGTGTGGGATACGACGTGGTATTTGAGGCAGATGTGTTACCGGAGCCATTCCAGGCCGTCCATTCCTGCAAAATGTTGTTCTTACATTGGCTGAGATTGATTGCGGATATGACAGGGAAACATGAGATGACGACAATCAGAAACAGGAATGGCTTGCCTGTTACAGTCAAAGATGGATCAGTAGAGTATGCCATAGTTACAAAAGCACTCACTGAGCTTTCCTATCATCCACGACTGTTTAGACGGTTACGTGGGGAGTAAAGGAGGGGGATGGCAGGGAGATCACGGTTAGTTTCACGGTGTATAAATAAGCTTTCCTGTGTATAGCCTAAATAATAGGACGGTGATTGACAGCATCTCTTCAAGCGATGCCAGTCCAACTTGAATGAGTCCATGAAGGCCTTACTAGCTCCGTCTTTCAGATCTGTTCCGAGTCCGTTCCGAGTGAGCCCATAAGACCAGTCACTATTCATTGGAACACACCTCTGTCCGTGTTTCTTTACGGAGATGGTATACTACCTTTGTTGTATTGTCGTCCTAGGCATACCGGCGGTTGATTCAGCTTCAAGTAGGCAGTTGATGATTCGGTACCAGATCGGTAACTGCGGTCCATATACGAGATCATAGGTATCGGATTTTTCCCAGGATTTAGATTTACATAATGTTGCGTCTACGCTCGACGTGGTAACAGTATACAACTCGCGAGCCTGAGAGCTCGTATATAATGCTGTATTTGTATACATCATTTTGAAATTTCTGTGCCTCAGCCACGTCGCCGCCATCTTCCTTATTATTCCCTGGCAAGTGATCTACAACTTGACGGTGGCGTTGAGCCAGCTATCAGGAAGTGCCACCACTACCAGCCTTTATCGAACACAACTCTCCGCTTCAAGTTCTTTTGCTTCTTTCTTTCTCACTGAGACTCAACTTGGCTTTAACGACTATAGTACTATCAACGTGTTTGCCGATACGAGTCACCTTATTGTCCATCAATGTGTCAAGATAAGGCATAGCTTGGGCCTTGCGGCCCTGGATGCATGATGCATTGACGCCTCTTCCCCATTGACTCTAGCTATATAAACGCCTTCATGTGGAATGGTCGGGCGCCAGTTTGCAGGTACATATTATTGCTGTGATCTCGGAATGAGTTTTACAAGTTCTGTCTGGCATTCCAGAGACGGAACTTGAAGAAAATCTTTCAGATAGCTCGGCGACCCCCTGTGCACTAAAATGCACTTGGTAAGTCGGTACCTAATCTTCCCCTAACGAATCGCCCTGTGCACACGTACTTAATATGTTTTCCAGGGATATACTTCAATGAGAACGCCGCAGGACATTTGGGACTCCGTATCTAACTCTCGAATAATGATTGGGGCGGCTCGATGCTCATACTGTTTTGCGGTATACTTTCTGGTCGACCGCGCTGGGTGTTTATCATCATCTCTTCGTCAAGGATCAAAGTTCGGAGAGGGATATCGGTTATATGCAAGGTCTATCATGCTATGAAGCCCGGTCGCTCGTATCCTTGAAAATGGACCAGATGCGCCGCACCTTCAAGTACACCTTGCAGCAGGTGCACATACTCGTTGAAGGCAACAGGAACGCCCCTATTTTTTATTTTCGCAACCCCCGTTAACTGTTCACTCTTGTTTCCGCTTAAATCCCACTCATTTAAATTAAAAGCACGCCTTCTGATCCAACAAAATCACACCACAAACAAAATCATACAATCACACAAGGGCTCAGTTTTCTTTCGTCGCGTCAAGAATCGATGTGCCTGATCAACTGCAAATCCTACTTTTCTACCCCGCTGTCACCCCTGAACAAGTCCACATGACCCACTCATACGATGGAGATAGTGCGCGCAGACGACGTTCTTTCGAATCCGTTGACCACGGAGTATTTTCGTGGATCACCTAATTACATGGCCACAATCATGCTAAAGGGGATATATACAACTATGTGCAGGTTTCGAAGGAGAACCCCGAATTATTGCACTAGGTACGGACAAGTTATTGTATTGATACTCCCAAGTACGACTAAATACTAACAAATCATAGCTAGTTAAGCGATCAGCAGCACAAACAGGCACCCGATTATTCTTACAGTACCTCTATAGAGCAAGCAAGACAAACAACTGCTGCGTATGGCTATGCTACAGACCTCGTCACCATAAATGTGCCACCAATCCGGAGTCCAGAAAGGGTGGGCACGCTTGACTTCATTTCCATCCGGGAGTGAAAGCATAAGATCAACACTCCATTCAAAAATCCGAGAAGAACAACGAGAGCACTGTCGTATAAATCGGGGAGCAGCGTCAGACAAGCAGCAGCAATACTGGTGATCCATAGTCCACCATCCGAACCAAAGGAGCATCATGTGCGCAGTTTCAGGTTTCGAGCAAACCAGAAACCAGATACTGCCCGGGTTGGTCGAATAGAGATGACACATGTCTCTGAAGCACCCGAGAAATAATAAAACCAGACCGTTTGTGGTCAGGTAAGACCTGTAATAGCGATGAGTTCATCCTTGCTCTACGGGGCGGCGATCTATTTTGCTTCTCCGATGGTTACATGACTTTGCTCTATCGGAGCCTTCATTTGTATTTTTCGTCCTTTCATTCTAATTTGTAGTTATCTTAGAGCACAGTATCAATGTATTACAGTCTTATCTGTCGTCTGCGTTATTGGATTGTCTATGACTGGATTCTTCTCAGTTAAAATTGGAACCTGCCCACTAATTGACCGAATTGAATGTATTCATGTCGTGCCAAATGAAACTGAATCACTAGCCGTCTCCTCCAGAATACTACCCTCACGCTAGCCTATGTCGCGGCTTCCCAATAACTCGAAGATCATCCACTGGACCAGGTTTTTTTCATGGATATTATATGACACATATCTGATGTGGTTCGACTCCTGTTGAAGGCTATGCACGTCTGCCTCACATTAAGGGACACCTCGGCCCTGGCCTCTCTCGACTCGGATGTCATCCCCTCTCCGATACTGCACTCCACCGGTCCTTGAAATCAGTAGATTCCTGAATGGCCAGTATGGCGATGGCATCACCAGACGCCCAGCCTGCCAGTCCAGTTAAAACATGCCACGGAGATGAGGAGATCCTTGCGTTCGGGAGTTTGGTCGTTATTCTTCCGTGTTGTTCGGTGGAATGTTCAAGGTGGATTGCTTCGCCTCCAGAGACCTTAGGCTTTCTTTCGCTATCGTGGACAGGATGATATGCTGCTTATGTTCCCGTTCAATGGGAACGGGAACAAGTAGAGGGACGCAGGTCTTGGGCTTTACTATGGGACGGATATCGACCGCAGACTCGGAAGAGGCACCGCACTAATCGACACCACCCCCAGGACAATCGGCATGCGTATCATTTTTAGTCCCGGATCATAAGGCGGTGGTCGATCCTCTAGCTACTAATGGAACCATTTTATCGAGTACCGCCATCCCTGCAGGATCAGTACTGTCAGTGGTCAAAGTGCGGACCCCGCGGTGCGAACTCTGGCGTGCTGAACCCACTCGTACCTCACCTGGCACTATCTTGCCAACCAGTTTCGTGACTGTCATTGCCTTCTTCTGGTCACAATGAACTTGAACTTGAACTCGAACGTCTTTCGTTGTCCGCTCAAGCTGTTTGGATTATATTCTCTCCAGAATCTGCCTAGCAGTGCTTCCTTCAAGTTGATGATCACGTTCAATGGACGCCCTCTTCGACCCGTATATGCGGGTCACTAGATTGTATCTTCTTCCTCCAGGAGTGTCCAACATAATGACGTCCGATATCTTTAAGCGTCTTCCTTCTAATTTTTATCAAACTGTTCCTTGCAAACATTTCGTCTTAGTCTAGGCTAGAGCCAAGTAGCGTATAGGTTGCGTAGTGCCACTAATTTTACAACGGAGCAAAGTGAATAGAAGACTTGCCAGCGTGTACTACAGGATCCACCTCTTCTAATAGTGCCACATTTTGAACGATAGTCTCTAACATCTTCCTGATGTTAGGCCGAAAATCAATAGGGTGTTTCGAGTCATGGGACTTTGGAATTCCTCCGAGAACGGAACGAATATTCGACTTCTTGAACATTTCTTCGAAGACGTACTAGTCTTGAAAACCATCCTCAATGTGAAGAGCAATTGTCCTGTTCCTTTCATGAACCACTTCTAAGATTGATGGGGTGGGTGCTGAATATGAGGCGTTGCCGTGAACGACACTGGCACATTGTACCACCCAAAGAAGAACATGAAGAATCGACTCGAGATCATCCTCTGGCAGTACTAGAACACCACGTAATCGGAAGATTGCGGCTTCGAGGATTCGTGTAGAGATAAAGTGCGGAGTACCCTACAGTACAAATAAATGATTAATTGTCAAGCCTTAGTACGAAAGAGTCTCGACTTGAAGGATTCGGAAACGATAGGCTTCACAGCCCAGCCGGTACTATAAGAAATCATAGATCCAAACCCTTCCCCAAGTCTACGCTCCCTTTCCTGCTCTATCGTTCACTCCGGATCTCAACAGTAGCATCTCGAGTCAGTCGAACGTCACCGAGGTCCTCACTAATCCTGCACACCTTCATCAAATCAATACCTCCACAATTACGTTCGTCATGTATAATACTACTATAAACATCATTATTCCGTCAATATACCTCTATGCTACATGATACCTTCCAATAAAAAAGTGAATTACGAGCGACTCGGAAATCAACAGAGATCATGCTACCATGGGAGAAGCAAAATAGATCGCTGCTAAATACGACAAGCAAAAGCTTACTGCCATAGCTATACCTCCGATCCAAACCTTGTAAAACGTGGTTGATGTTAGATTGTACGAACCAAAGTAGAGTGGAAGCATCTCCGAACTAGCACTCCCTCCGAACGTAGTAGTTTTACAATAGCAATTGTCATATCCCCCAGAAAACTGCAATATACAAGCGACGACCATCCCCAGCCCGTTTATCACGGCAAGAGACTTTCCCATCCAACGCGAAATACAGGCCATGGAATTCAAAGCTGGTCGCCTGTGGTATCCCAGCCATGGACGAGCCAAATGAGACAAGAAGCTGGATAGCACCATCAATATGAATACAATAGTACTCAGTATGCCGTAGATTGCGAATGTAAGGGAACGGCAACCAAATCCCGTGGGTGGAGTCTCAACAGGTATCAGAATCGCCGCAGCTGCAATATAATTCTCAGCGTGTGCCAAACACATACAAGTTGGATCTCGTACTGGTTGTACCCCATTGCAGACCAAGACCAAAAATAGTAGCAATCAAGACACGTTGAATGACACGAGGGGCCCACACTACATAACGAGCTTCTGCAATCATCGGCTGTGATTCATGGATCGCATCTGGGCCCGGGCTGTCACCTAAGCAATATTGTACGACTTGAATACGATTGCCAACCGTATTCCTCTCAGGATGTTCGAAATTCCAATCACTGCCGTTGACAGTAATATGCCCTTTAGCCTTCGCTGACGCATTCTGGTACAAGCGAAGCATAAATTCAGTCTGGCTTGACCATATGAATACCCTGGAGTAATTGAAAATAGGAGTTGAGTTTCTCTCATCTCCTTGAGGGCGCAGAACGTCATGCTTTGCGTATTCAATGGCACAACGCCCTCGTCCGATTGTCTCTGAAGCAACTCTTGTCCTAGTCGGCGGTATTGCAACACGGCGTGTATTGGAATTCGCTTCCTCCAAAGCATCCCGCAAGTGATATGCTTCCGGTTGGGAGCCAATCTGTAACCAACCAGCGACCAGAGGAAGTAGGTAAGACCAAACAGCGGCGATCGCATAACCCGAGTCACCCGGTGAAGCATAGAAGTTTGCAAAGTCGACGAGGGAGTCGATTAATGTCAATAGAATTGAGGCTGTAGCCTATTAAGAGGTATATGATGAGAAATCGAGAAAAAATCATATAATGAAGGTGACTAACCCAACAGACGCTCACGGCAGCAGGAATTGTCCATCGTCGTGATTTCTTACTCGCTCTCGCCATGATAGCCCACCATGCGTCATACTGAGGAATGACGACAAGAGAGGCAAGCGAAGAGAGGTCTGCGAGCTTGAATGGGACATGCTGTAATGCAGAAAGGACGGGAGGTACATGTTCCTTGTTCGGAAATTGTGGTATCTCGGCGAACTCTCTTGCTAACCAAAGACTGTTGAGACGCGTGATGGCCAGCGAATAGCATGCTAATGCAGGAGAACCAATTGCAAGAAGGATAGACATCAGGTTAACGACCATGTCTGTGTATCGCGTCAACTATACTGCCAGATTACTGGAGTATCGTGAAAGACTTGCCTTCCGATCCGAGTGGCAACTGAAACATCAGCGCAATCCAAGGTGAGAACCAAGTACCAAAATTTCGAGTAAAGACACTCCAAGAAAAGACTCCAAGACCTCCGCCACATAGACACATGCACTGGGGGTAGGTGAGACCAACGTTTGTATCATTGGCAACATCCGAGGGCTTTAACGGAGAGCAGGCCGTCCAGTTGAGGAGATAATTTGGGGATGTGCCGTTCGAACTATTCCAGGAAATCAAATCCTGCATAATGTCGTTCGTACACGTGTCCAAGCCCATGGCAGAGATGGTAGGGAGACATGAGATTGCGACAACCACGAACGAAAGAAGCTTTACTGCGCAGTAGAAGGTGGCTTTAGTATACGAGTAGTAGCGACTAGTATCACGACAGTTATAAAAGCACTCACTGAGGTCTGATTTCATCCTCAGTTGTAGAGATATTTACGCTGAGAGTGGGGGAGACCCATCTCTATATACCAATGTGTGCGGGCTATGCCGTGGATGACTGTGACTTGGAGATAATGAGGTGATCGAATTCAGGCTTGAAGACCACTGGCCGCACCGTGAGACTAAATGACACATCTAGTCAGGCGCTGCCCAACTGTAATAAGCTGGACTTGAATTGATTCGAACATCAACCATAAGAGAGCTTGCTTTCAATGCAGTGCTTACCGCGAATTAAACGTCGATTCCAGGAACCGTCATGCGCCCAGTGTCAGCCTGTCAGAAATGCACTCTGGTACCACATACACCCTTTTGTGTATGATGATCACAGCCAACATCGTTGACGACGACGAACTAAATGAAAATAGTAGACACATGTGGGACATGCACAGAACTACATCTGTATCTTCCGTTTGTCTGGAGGAGAAGGCGTTTCCATCATCTTTCGCTTCTTTACAGGCACGGCTGGTTGGAGTCTCCTGCGTATTCCTCTTCTCGGCACCTCGCGTGTCCTCTTGCCGCTCTATGTCCTGCCTCTGCCTCTTCCGCTCTAAAGCAGCCCCCTTCGCTTTCACCCCCTTATCATCCTATTTCTCACCGCATTCGCAAAATCTTGAGCATCGCCTTTCATCCATACATCAAACACGCCTTCCCATTCCCTAGTGCGCACAAAAAAAAATTCCAGTAGACGCTCGTGATTTGGAGCTTCTTCACTGACCGAAACCGGTGAGTAGCGAGGTGGCAGGGCTGGCGTAGGACTCCGAAGAGAACCACAACCTAAGGCCATTTTCGAACGAGACCTAACCACCTTGGAAAACTAATCAGCAATACTTTTGTCCCCAAGACTCTCAAGCTGGTCCCAACAACCAAGAACAAGTCTGGCAGGCCGCTCCGTTTCTCACCCTTCGAGTTACCGACTAAACTCCAGGGAGCATAATCTTCTCTCTTTTCCTGTGACTCCGACTGAGACGTGCGGCGATGTCTGGTATCGACTCGGAGAAGGTCTCTGGAAGAGAGAATTGACGAGCCGTAATTATTATCGCTAATAGGACGACATGGCTCTGTTTCTTTATCGTGGTTCTTGATGTCTAGATGTCAATGACAATTGCTGTTATTCTGTAATACCTTCTACAACCCGGACGACAAACCGATGGACCAAACATCTACGCGTGAACCGTGATAACCCTGTTTGTATAACATCAAACTTGAGAGCAGTCCGTAGTAATACATCTTGATAGGGACTTGACTTGAAGAACTGATGAATAGATTCGTCGTCGGTGTTCGAAACTTTGAAGCAAAAAAGCAAAGAGGTTACCGACAAGGTTGCTAGAACGTTGAGCGAGTCCGAAGTCTGCGATTATGGTTGCTCGTTGATAAATTTCGCCTTCAGGCCATAATGAAGGATCCAACTAGTGTGACGGCAAGTAAGGGCGGAAAAATGCAGTACTAGCGTTATCGTGTCGGGTTGTAAAACGTAGATGGCATGATAAAAAATCGAGTCTTCAAGTCGCGTTCAATGAAACCAATTGCGGATGCCTGTATCCTACCACGAACGAGAGTATAGTAGGTGGTTGTAGCGTTCGTCAGGGCACGTATAAAGCTTCGCAAGGATTGAGGAAGGAGAGCCAGTCACGGTCATCGGTGGTTTTCGCGTCCATGACGAAATGCACGATTGGTGTGTGGGTTTCAAGTTCACTGCCTATTTCTCTTTCGCCACTTAACCAATTGTTTTTACCCCCACACATGCAAAGCACATACTGATCCAACAAATCACACAAGCATCTAACGCTCGTTTGGTATTCAGTTGACCCTTTGTCCTCAACACCCGGCGGTAACACTTGTAGTTCGTCACTGAAAGCTCTATAGGTACATCGACGCCAAGGCAAGACAAAAGTGAGGGACTCGGAGTTTGGAGCCTGACCTGACCCACCTCAATGGAGTTTTCCGATCCATGATGTTATTACCTGGCACCTTGACGAATTTCCTTGGCTCCATACTCGAAATATTCAATACTGTATCGATCCATTGCACAAACATATGGTCGCAATCGATACCTCAAGATCTCCTTGATGATCGTGTTGAAGTATCAAGGTTCTGCCTCGGAATACTCATCAGATATGGCATGCGAAGGTGTGGCGAATGCAACGGTATCATTGCGGCCCGTATGTAGTTCAGTGTGCACGCCTCGATCCCCCGCTTTTCGAATGTTGAGAAATATCCGAGCAACGAGTACTAGGGAAAGAACATCCAGCAGGCTGCAGGGCGTTTTAGGCTGAAGTAGGATACGCGAATGATCGTTATACTGATAGGTCTGTAAGGAACTTGACATCAGGCTATGGAAGTTGTGAGCGAGCAGAATTTTGATCAACAATTAAATAAAAGAAGCTCACAGCTGCAGTGATCTTCATAGCCATACTCGTGACTTGAAGGCCTGTCAGAACACCATGAGCACCAGACATATTCCAGGGTCAAAGAACACACAGAGCGTGTAGACGTAGAACAGAATACCTATGACAGTAAGTATCCTAGGAGGCTGAGACTAGAAAATGAATCATTGACACGCACCGTCTCTATGAATGACATTTGAGAGTTCGCCATTGGTACCAGACCGATCTATACATGACAAAGGAGCGTGAGTTTCTGACAGCGACAAAGAATCATAGAGACCAATACAACAGAAAAGCGCCGACTCCTGCCGTGAGCGTAAGGACAGCTACAACGGCATGAAACTGAGGGCATTTTATGGAAAGCCGTCGGCACGTATTCAGGCCCCGAATATGATCAGTGCAACATAGACCGGCCACAATCTTCTTTCTGTAGCAGCTGTAACGACAAAACATCCCCTGTATTCGGGTTACGGCGGAGGCCCGACTTCAAAACGATACAATAAAAAAGACCAATGTCAACCAATGCAATCTTATGGACGCACATCTGATCGTAGAGTAGAACCTGGCGGAAATAACAGATGACACAACCAGACCTGTCAATAATAGAGCCCCAAGAGCAACTCCGATTGTTTTGCATCCGTTCCAAACTGCCACAAGTTATAATATCAATTGCGACTGCGAAGAAAGTTACAGCTTTACTTAAACAAGATACAGATAAAAATCCATTCACCTTCTGCGAAAAACAATACGACAAATTGCAGTCCTGCCTGTATGATCGAATCTTCTAACGGTGGTATCGTTGAAATACTCACCGAGATATAACACATGGCAATTCCTTGCTGAAAGGTCTGGGAACAGTTGGTCTGCCAGAAAAATCCAGTCATTGCTAGGGCAATCTCGAGCAGGGAAACTTACTGAGAAGTATTATGATTGTGGTGATGAGTGCCGTATACCTGATCATCAGAAAGAGGACTTTGTGTAGGTTCATTGTGAGAACCAGATGAATTTGATCTCGAGATGAAGCGTCAATAAATAATCGTAGTGTGTATATAGCCAAAGCGAAGTAAATTTCGGGGACGTGAAGGGAGGTGCAGACAAGTGTCGCCGTAGCATTTACTGCAGAGTCTGTCGGTGAAATGGTGCGCGTTATTAACACACAAGCTGAGGACACTAGACATATACTATTCATCTAGGTGTTAGCGAAGGTTTCTTCGTTCCAGAAGAGAAAACGCACGTTCATGACAAGCCTCTGGTGTTGCAAGAACTGAATTAACAAGGCAATATCCACAACTTGTGCTGTTCTGCGGGATAGGTTGCCAACAGAGAGCCGTCCTTGTGTTTGGTAACTTGAGTGATGGAAGACAGAGCATCAAATGTCCAACGCTCGTGCATTTAAAACAATAGGCAAGGATTAAAATGGTTTCTTAACATATGGTCCGATTGCGTCGGAAGTACCAGGAATGGTGTCCCCTGTCAATCATACAGATAAGCCTGGAAAGCCCAATAACAGACCAAGAATGGGATCAAGATTCAATGATGACGATGATATTGATATACCCGCGTTTCCACAAGGCAAATATCGAGCTAGTAACCAGCACTGTTCCTCGTGAGCTTTGTCTTCGAATTCAGAGTAAGCTTGGAGACTTACAGTCGACCGCCATAGATCACTGACCTCCCAATTGTGCGACTCCATAGATATTTCTCCAATGAAACTGTTGAGCAACTGGATCCTCTCATCGTCAGCACAGCCCGCCACCCACATGAATCCGCGAACTAATCCGGTTTGGCCATAATAGACGATTCCGAGTGGTCGGTGATAATGACTCTACCCATGACCAGCTCCATTGATGTGAATGATCATGGTCACTAGCTTCGCAGAGCATCTGCCCTTCTCGACATGACCTCAAGCAGATTTATATCCATTGTCACGGAATTTGTCCGTAGAAATACCGGAATATGTGGCTTGGTAAATGGAACGATAAGTCGACAACTATGAGTGACAAAGTTCGCAAATTGCCATGTTTTCTAGGAATATAATTGCGAATAGAGGACGATTTGGTACAATGGGTGGCAGGGGAGAAAGCAGGAAAGTCGTCGCAACAAGAGCAGTCTTGCGGCCAATACGATCACAAATGAGCCCGACAACGACCTGGCCGATGATTGCGCCACGAGAATACCTGGGAAGAGACGGCAGAAGTGTATGCTGTTGGATATAGTCTTTAAAAACTACCCAGATAAACCCAGTCAGGCAACGAGTTGCTAACGAGCAGATAATAGACACGCATTTGACGTCGTCATCAGATTATTTTTGATCTATTGTTGACCGTCACTCAGCACTACGTTACTAGTGTCAAAAGTAGACTCACAGCAATCACTGATGAGCCCAAACGCCGCGGCAGCAATAGTGAAATACGCGCTGAGACGCTCCTTGGTGCTTTCAGCGTCCACACCCTGCTTGACCACAACGGCTTGCTCTTCAGCAGAGGCCTTGTCAACCGCGACAACCCTGTTTGTACAACGTTCGAATCTCGGAAGTAGTCCACAATAATACATCTTGACAAGAACTTAAGAATTGTTGAATGTTTCGTCGTCTGAACAAGGTAGTGCCAAAAACTGCAGAGAAAAAAAGGTAACGAGCTTGCCGACAAGGTTGCTACAACGTTGAGCGAGTCTCGAGTCTGCGGTCATGGTTATTCGCTTGATGAAGGATCCAATTTGTAAGACAACAAACAATATGGAAAATGTCACGGCGTAGTCCCAGCGTTACGTTTCAGATTGTAACACGAAGATGACATGATAATAAATCAATTATTCAAATCCAAGATTGCTTGACGTCCACGGTGAACCTGTTGTACTTGTCAGAGCGTGCGGGTGGGGACATGAATTTCAGTAGTTTGCAAGTGCTTACAAGCAACTTACAACACACTAGCATCAAATGCAATGATTCAGCCGATGGATGATGTACAAAAATTTGGCCCGTGGTTCTGCATAATGAACTCGATGAGGATGCGGCCTCTCTGTATCCTTGCCACAAAATCGTTACCCAGACGCAACATGCAGCAATGTGCAGAATGGAGAAGGCCTCTTGAAGGTGGAATTTGCGTGGCGACTCGGCACAGTGGTGGTTGTTACCAATACTACTAGTAAGACGACTTGAAGGATTCGGAAGCGATATAGTACTTCGCAGCCCGGCCGGAAACCCTTTCCCCTGCCCTATTCGAGTCTCCCCTTCCTGCTCTACCGCTCCTCGCTCCCGGATCTCACCGGTAGCCTCTCGAGTTGGTCGACCGTCACCAAGGTCTTCGCTAATCCTGCACACTTCCCAATCACGACTCCGACACGAGTCAATACTTCTACAATTATGTTTGTCATGTATAATGCTACTATAAACATCGTTATTCCGTCAATATACTACCTTCCAGACAAAAATGAATTACGAACGAAATCCAAAGACTCAGAGATCATGCTACCATACGAGAGGCAAGATAGATCGCTGCTAAATACGACAAGCAAGAGCCTATTGCCAGAACTATGCCTCCGATCCAAATCTTGTAAAATGTGGTTGATGTGAAATTTTGTGGGCCAAAGTAGAATATAAGCGTCCCCGAACTAACACTCCCCCCAAAGGTTGTAGTGTTACAATAGCAATTGTCGTATCCACCAGAAAGCTGCAATATACAAGCAACAACCATCCCCAGTCCGTTTATCACGGCAATAGTTTTCCCTATCCAACGTGAGATACAGGCCATAGACTTATAACCTGGTCGCCTGTGGTATCCCAGCCATGGACGAGCCAAATGAGACAAGAAGCTGGATAGCACCATCAATATGAATACAATGGTACTCAGTATGCCGTAGACTGCGAATGTAAGGGAACGGCAACCAAACCCAATGGGCGGGGTCTCAACAGGTATCAAAATCGCCGCAGCTGCAATATAATTTTCAGTGTATGCCAAACACACATACAAGTTGGATCTCATACTGGCTGTACCCCATTGCACACCAAGACCAAAAATAGTAGCAATCAAGACACGTTGAATGACACGAGGGGCCCACACCACGTAACGACCCTCCGAAATCATAGGCTGTGATTCGTGGTTCACATCTAGGCCTGGGCTATCGCCTAAGCAATATTGTACGACTTGAATATCACTGCCAACCGTATTTCTCTCAGGATGTTCGAAATCCCAGTCACTGCCGTTGACAGTAATATGCCCTTTAGCCTTCGCTGACGCATTCTGGTACAAGTGAAGCATAAATTCAGTCTGGCTTGACCATATGAATACCCTCGAGTAATTGAAAATAGGAGCTGAATTTCTCTCATCTCCTTGAAGGCGCTGAACGTCATGCTTCGCATATTCAATGGCACAACGCCCTCGTCCGATGGCCTCTGAAGCGACTCTTGTCCTAGTCGGCGGTATTGCAACACGGCGTGCATTGGAATTCGCTTCCTCCAGGGCATCCCGCAAGTGATATGCTTCCGGTTGGGAGCCCATCTGGAACCAACCGGCGACCAGAGGAAGTAGGTAAGACCAAATAGCGGCGATCGCATAACCCGAGTCACCCGGTGAAGCATAGAAGCTTGCAAAATCGACGAGGGAGTCGATTAATGTCAATAGAATTGACACTGTGGCCTATTGAGAGGCATATGGTGAGAAATCGAAAAACAATCATGTAATGATGAAAATGACTAACCCAACAGATGCTCACGGCAGCAGGAATGGTCCATCGTCGTGATTTCTTACTCGCCCTCGCCATGATAGCCCACCATTCGTCATACTGAGGAATGACGACAAGAGAGGCAAGTGAAGAAAGGTCAGCGAGCTTGAATGGGACATGCTGTAATGTAGAAAGGACAACAGGTGCATGTTCCTTGTTCGGAAATTGTGGTATCTTAGCGAACTCCTTTTCTAACCAAAGACTGTTGAGACGCGTGATAGCCAGCGAATAGCATGCTAGTGCAGGAGAACCGATTGCAAGAAGGATAGACATCAAGTTAACGACCATGTCTGTGTATCGCGTCAACTATACTGCCAGATTACGGGAGTATGGTGAAAGACTTGCCCTCCGATCCGAATGGCAACTGAAACATCAGCGCAATCCAAGGTGAGATCCAAGTACCAAAATTTCGAGTCAAGTCATTCCAAGAAAGGACTCCAAGACCCGTGCCACATAGACACATGCACTGGGGGTAGGTGAGAGTGACTTTGGTAATATCGGCAACATCGGAGGGCTTTAACGGAGAGCAGGCCGTCCAGTTGCGGAGATAATTTGGGGATGTGCCGTTCGAGCCATTCCAGGAAATCAAATCCTGCATAATGTCGTTCGTACACGTGTCCAAGCCCATGGCAGAGATGGTAGGGAGACATGAGATTGCGACAACCACGAACGAAAGAAGCTTTACTGCGCAGTAGAAGGTGGCTTTAGTATACGAGTAGTAGCGACTAGTATCACGACAGTTATAAAGGCACTCACTGAGGTCTGATCTCATCCTCAGTTGTGGAGATATTTACGCCGAGAGGGGAATGATTTCTCGGAGACCAAGCTCTATATGCCAATGTATGCGGGCTATGCCGCGGATGACTGTGGCTTCAATGGAGATAGTGAGGTGATCGAGAGGCTCGCCGTGGCTGCACTGCGAGACTAATCGCATCCAGTCAGGCGCTGCCTGACTGTAATCATAGTTAGAATTTGAATTGATTCGACCATAACAGAGCTTCTATACCAAGCTTTCAATGCGGTGCTTACCGCGAATTAGACATTGATTACAACATTGTCCAGGATCCGTAATGCGCAGTGTCAGCCTGTCAAAAATGCACTTGGATGCCAGTATTGGAGATATACACCCTTTCGCGTATGATAATCACAGCCGTTGAACATCGTTGACAACGACGAACCGAACGAAAATAGTCGACACAGGTGGAACATGTACAGAACTCATCTTTATGTTCTGTCTGTCTGGAGAAACAGGGAAGGTGTTTCCATCATCTTTCGCTTCGTTACAGGCACAGCCATTGTCGGAGTCTCCTGTGTGTTCCTCTTCTCGCTGTCCCATTACCGCTCTATTTCCTCCTTCTTCCGCTCTAAAGCAGCCCCCATCGCTTCCGCTTCCGTATCATTTGATTTCTCACCACATTCGCAAAATTTTGAGCATCGCCTTCCCATTCCCTCGTGCGCACAAATAAAAATACAAATTCCGTAGACGCTCGTGATTAGGGCTTCTCCACTGACAGAAACCAGTGAGCGACGAGGTGACAGGGCCGGCGTAGGAAGAGAAGCACACCTTAATGTCATTTCGAACGAGACCAAACCACCTTGAGCCTTGGAAAACCAACGAACAATGCTTTTGTCCCTGGGACTCTCAAGCTGGAACCAGCCACCAAGAACAAGTCTGGCATGCCGCTCCGTTTTTCACCCTTCGAGTTACTGACTAAACTCCAGGCGAGCATAAGCTGGGCATGACTTCAACTGCGACGTGCGGCGATGTCTGGTATCGAGAAGATCTCTGGAAGGAGAAATTGACGAGCCGTGATTATTGCTGCCGATAAGACGGTATGAGTCTGTTTCTTTGTGATGGTCCTTGGTGTCTAGATGTCAAGTGACAATCGCTGTTGTTCTGTAATACCTTTCACAGGCTGAACAATAAACCGATGGACCAAACATGCATCTACGCGTCAACCGTGAAACCCTGTTTGTACAACATCGAAGCCTGGGAGCAGTCCGTAGTAATACATCTCGACAGGGACTTAACTCGAAGAACTGTTGAATAGATTCGTCGTCTGATAATGCGGTGTCAGAAACTGTGCAAGCAAAAAAGCAAAGAGGTTACCGACAAGGTTGCTACAACGTTGAGCGAGTCCGAAGTCTGCAATTATGGTTGCTCGTTGACAAATTCGACTTCAGGCCGTAATAAAGGACCAGCGTCATCGTTAAGATTGTAAAACGTAAGTCGCGTTCAATGAAATCCCAGTTGCGGATGCCTGTATCCTACCACGAGCGGGAGTAGTAGGCGGTTGTATCATTCGTCGGGGCACGTATAAGGAAGGAGAGTTCGTTCTGCCAGTGTCAAAGGTATTGGAAGAGACTGGCAGAGTTGTTTATAACAAGATGAGCCCGGTGATGGTGCGGTCATCAGTGACAAGTTTTCGACGATTGGAGTGGGCTTCCGTCAGCGTCGTTCTGTCACAAGTAGACTGCTGGCGCGAAGTTATGAGGTCTTAAGACTTCAGCGTAGTGTACGAGTGTGTGACGATAGAATTGAGAAGCAAGAAAGTGAAGGACCGTGCTACATCCCGGCTAATAATACAACGACTTCCTTTCCTGACAGCTTCAAGTTGCCTATTTCTCTTTCCGACTACTGGTACCCCCTGACCCGTCAACTGGTCACCGGTCATTCTTGTCCCCCACTCGTATGGAAGGCAGACATACTGTACTGATCCAACAACTCACACGAGGGTCCGGCGTTTCTTACTTGGATCAATCAAGTAAAGAATCGACGTCCCTGATCAACCGCAAATCCTACTTTTAAATGATTTGTACCCCGCCACTACTGAAGCGTTGATGCATGATCACGATGCACGTTATTCCATCGATATTTTGACCTCGACACCCAGAAACACTTGTACCTCATCACTGAAAGCTCTGTAAGTACATTGACAGAGTCACCTACTAGTACGAACCGGATTCCAACGTTGGATAGCGATACTGGATGTATGCGAGGTATACTTTGCTGTAAAGCAGTTGAGTCGATCATGCAACACGGCGGCTTTCGACGGAAACCAGACCGGGTGTGAGGACTAACCTGCTTCGAGGCAGCAAGCGCGTGAAGGTAAGCACTGAACGTACGAAACCTCGACCCATGTCTCTTGTTTTAACACCGACTTTTTCACCTGTTTAATCGATCGGGCTAAATCCCTTCTCGCCCCCTTTCAGGCCAGATCCACATAGGCATTGGCAAATTTCCGGGGTCATCATATTGATAGTGCCGTTATTGACTGTGCCCAGTCTGTTTGAAATACGAGGACTGGTTCTTAACCATCGTCGAATGATCTTCCATAATCTTGCCAGTACAATTATCACCGAGATTTACGGCTGATACGATGGACGGATACGAGATGGCAACGACCAAGGACTTGAGTAACTTACTTAACTATACAGCGTCGGAAGCATGGGTTTAGTATAGCGATCGTTAATGTCATTAATTGGCTCTAATTTATCAGATGCTGTAACTATCGTTGGAATATTACGGTTTCTCGGTCGTCTATCTATTACTGCTTAGTGCTGCTTTATCCAAATTCAAAAAAGGAAGAAAAAAAAAACTGAATAATTTAGACGATTAATGTAATTTATAGTTCCGTAACCATAGGAGAAGCAAGATAGAGCGCTACTACAAAAAATACAGAAGAACTAATTGCAAAGGCTGTGCCACCTATCCAGTACTTATAAAAACCGGAAGCGGGGATGCTGACTTGTTCCATGAGAAAAATGAGCACATCACCACCGTATTTTCCTTCAAAAAATCGCTGGGAAGAACAAAAGCAATTGCTATATCCACCGGAGAGCTGCATCACATAAGCAGCGATAATCCCTAATCCATTTATCAGACCGATATACTTCCCCATCCATTGTAAGACGTAGGCCATAAAACCTATAACTTTGTGGGACAGGTCACGCACCGGCAGCTCTGCATGAGCCCAGTGGGACATAAAACTGGATAGGAACATTAACAAGAATACGAAGGTACTCAGGGTGCCGTAGATAATGAGCGTGAGGGCACGACAACCGATGCCTACAGGTGGCGTCTTGACGTGTATTATAATTGCTGCGCCTGAAAGTAGGACGTTTAGTATATGCCAAGCACATATAGGCCGGATACTTCACCAGTTGTACTCCACAACAGCCAGAGGCCAAGAAAGGCTGCAATCAGGGCACGCTGAATGACATGAGGGGCCCATAAACTTCGATTCATGTTCATCCTTGGCTGTAATTCTAGTTCTGACCAACTATCTGATCCCGCCGCTTGTCGTGAATTTCGATTCGTATAGTGAGGTGCTTGCACCGTCTGCTGTGAATTTCGTTCCGCGGAATAATGTGACTCCACCGTCTGCTGCTCATTTTGATTCGCCGGATGACTTGTTTCCACCATCTCCGGTAATTCGAAACTCGAACTCGAGGCCACGGAGTGATACCTCTGGCGTCGATTATCACCGCCTGCCGCACCATTCTCCTGACGTCTATCACCCCAGCCATCGTCATTGAGAGGAGGGTCTAAAAGGGGCTTCTCTGACGCCCTCCGATACGAGTGAACCACGCGCTCGGCCATATTCGACCATCTGAAGACCCTGGCATAGTTGAAAATGGGACTAGTATAGTTCTCGTCTCCCTGCCATCGGACATATCCATGATTTGCGAAGTCGTACTGTATCGCAATGTCCTCCCCCGGGACTTTGGATTTGGAATCCTCCAAAGCCTTCCACAAGTGATTTGCTTCGGGTTGGGAACCAATGTACAACCAGCCGATAACCAGAGCAAGAAGGTAAAACCAAGAGTCAGCGATAACATAACCCAGGTCGCCTGGTGAAAGGACAAAGCTTGAAAAGTCGTCGAAGGAGGTAACCACTGTGACTATGATTGATGATGTGGCCTGTCGAGAGCTACACGGTGAGGAATCGCTATATATAAAAAGACAAAAAATGAAGATGACTAACCCAAACGATGCTCATAACAGTAGGAATGGTCCATTGTCGTGTTTTCTTACTCGCTTTGGCCATGCTTTCCCACCATTGATTGTATTTTGGGAGCGCGACAAATGGACAGAGCTCATCAATGAGTATGACAGGGATGTGATGCAGTGCAGAAAGGACGGTTGGGACAAGTTTTCTGTTTGGATATCCGTTCGGCATCGTGTTGAATTGATCTGTTAGCCAAAGATTATTGAGGTATGTTATGGCCAAAGAATAGCCAGCTAGCGCCGGAGATCCAACTGCAAGAAGCACGGACATCAGGTTAACGAATCTGCCTGTATATTCGTTATTCTAATACCAGATTATGCGAAAGTATGAGGACTCACTATTCGACCCGAATGGCAATTGAAACATCAACGCAACCCAAGGTAAAAGCCAAGTACAAGATCTCATGAAAGCATTAGTCAGGGAGAAATCTCCGGGGCCACGTCCACATAGACATTGGCAATCTCTGTAGGCGAGAGTAATATTGTTGCTACCGTCGATGACTTTCCACATCGATGTGTTGCAGCTATCCCAGTCGAGTTTGGTAATCACAGGAGATGAGCTATTCGTGATATTAGAAATAAATGTCGAATTCCAATCATCCCTGATGTTGCGCATACAGTTAGGGAGATCCATGGCTGATACGATCGGCAGAAACAAGACGATAGCAACCAGGAGCAAAGGTAGCTTGACTGTACAGCGAAGCGTGCATTTATTATAGCGACCAGCATTACAACAGTTGGAAACCCACTGACTTTGTATGTCTGATCCCATCCTCGATTGCCCAGGCGCTAACACAGAGAGTGGGACGGTTTTGGAGCGGCCAACGACAATCTTTGTTATTCGAGGCCCAGCTTTATACCCTATAGAAGGATTTTAGCTTGGAGATAAGAAGCACGACTCGAAAGGCACCATGTATATCGCGGGGCAGTGTTTGCAGAGCCATGGGTACCGCCATGGGCAATAATCAGATAAGCATTGGCCTTGCTTAAGTACTTGCTCATAATCACTGCACATCGCATTTGCCACGAATCCTGTAGATGTCAATAGTGTGCAGTATATGCCAAGCCAGGAACCCGATGATGATCTCGCAAGCATTGAGATAGTGAGGGGCGATGAACAAGTCTGGACAACACCATCAGATCGGTACATGATTCATGACCATTTCGAGAGACAATGCGAGGACAGATGAAGCGCTCCCGGGCTATTGAGTGGCGTTATACAGACCGCCCTGATGAAGTAAACGACAGAATCGCTAACGCCGAAGCTCGAGGCAAGTCGTGGCATGGCAATGCAACACACTCAGTGTGCCACGAATCTAACCTGACTGACGCAGCTCCGTCGAGTCGACGTCCCTGGACTCGGATGCTAGTCGCCTCCACGTCACGGACCAGCTTCCAACGTTGGATGGCGATATTGTATGCGAGGTATACTTTGCATTAAAGCAGTTGGGTCGCTCATGCAACACGGCGGCGGCCTTCAACGGAAACCAGACCGGATGTGAGGAATAACCTGCTTCCCGAGTCGAGGCAGCAAGCGCGTGAAGGTTCGACCCGTTTAATCGATCGGGCTAAATCGTCTCCCTTCTCGTCCCGGTTTCTCTAGTCTCCCGTAGGCAGACCTATAAATCCGTGTCTTGTTGATAGTTGATGGGGAGACACTCATATCGGTTTCTTTCACTTTCCGCTGTAGTAAAAATTTCCTCAACACTTACAGCAGCGACAACTCCAATTATATTCCCTTTTGCACTGCTAGTTCCTTTTCCATCGCTCTCGTTCCCTTGTGTAAAACCCACAAATCAATTCAGCGAGCGCTCTGAATCGCACAGGATACAGCACACAATCAAGCAAGTGAAGATCCCTGATATCATCCTTCAAGACGTGTATCTGTGAATTGTTCAACTCAATGTTGGCAAAGGCAAATCAATGAAAATATTAGACACAGGGAACACGAAGTCGAAGTTCGAGGTACAGTCAGCCAGTCTAGTACACCAAGGGTATATCTCGTTCTATTCGAGTTAACATCTATCAATACAACGTCCTAGTCCCACCACAAGCAGAAACACAGAAAGAAAAAAAAAGAAAAAAGGGAAGAAATGTACACTATTTTATATACGAATGTAATTTAAGTCGGAAGATAAAAAAACCGAAATAAATATAAAAGATCGTTCAAGTTCTCGTGGCAGCCAAGCTCACCATCATCCGTCCACCCTCGTCTTATCATAAACATTCGCTGGGCGTTACATACTGCACTGCGGCATCGTCTATTTCCTGCGAGGTACCGCCTCAGTTGCAGCATGCAGTTCCTGTGTGGGGAGCAAACTATTCCTCCTCCCTACCATATATGTGTTTTTAAATAAAAACTTGTTTTGACGGAGTGGGTGACGGCGTGGGGGTGGGAGGTGTAACTATAGGGTGGTGCTCGGATCTCCGTTTGACGTATGGTAATGAAGCGGGTGTGCTCTCAATTATAACTTGAGGCACCAACATCCTTCGGACCGTAGGAGACGGGGAAAGTATAGGAGGGGGAACTGGCACAGGTCGAGCAGGTATCCTGAGGTAAACCTTCGGTCTCATGCACCCTTCCTGCTCGTCTTCGCTCGAACTCGTCAACCGAGTGACCTTCTTCACCCCGTCTGAAACTATCTTGAACTTCCGTCTGTTCGGAGGAGAAACAGGAGAAGGAGGTGTTTCCATCATCTTCCGCTTCTTTACAGTCGCAGCATTTGGTGGAGTATCCTGCGTTGTCTTCTTCTTCTTCGCATCTGGCGTATCCCCTTGCCGCCCCATCTCCTCCCTCTTCCTCTTCCGCTCCAAAGCAGCCTCCTTCGCTTGCGCCTCCTTATCCATCCGATCTCTCACCGCATTTGCAAAATCTTGAGCATCCCCTTTCACCCATATATCAAACACGCCCTCCCATTCCCTAGTAGGCACCGGAAAGTCCAAATTCAGATAGACGCTCGTGATTGGAGCTTCTTCGTCGGTCGAAACCGGTGAGCGGCGAGGTGACGGGGCCGGCGTAGGAAGAGACCCATCACTCAATGTCGTCTTCGAACGAGACCGAACCGCCTTGGAAAACTCACGAACAATCCTTTTCGTCCCTGGGACCCTCAGACTGGTCCCAACCACCAACAACAAGTCCGCCCCGCTCCGTTTCTTGCCCTTTCCCTTCGAATTACCCACTAAATCTTTCCTCACCGCCTCGCCTAATTGTTCACCATTCTTGTGCTCTTCGTTATACAAGACTACGCTCGGCCGAAGTTTACCCACGCCTCGTGACCGCTTACCGATCAGCTGACGGGTTTCTTCAAGAGCAGTACATTCGGGGCAATGAGGCGGAATGCCAGAGATAAGCAAATCCAGATGGTCACGGAGTGGATACGCATGTGTACAAGAAACGCAATGCAACGTTTCCAGAGTCCCATGCAGAGGAATCGCCCGTGGAATCTCCACAGGAGGCGACGGGAAGCGTGAATACGAAGCAGCCGAAACCGGGGGCGCAACAACCCTACCACGCTTGACCTTCGACCTAGAACCACTCAATTTCGGAACTCCAAAAGTCAACCCGGACTTGGACTCGAGCGCATCTATATTCTGCGTATACACGCGGAGGAGCTTCCCACGAACGTCGAGCGCACGCAAGAGCTTGTGAAAGGGAGTCGGTTGTGCAGATTCGGAGAGCTCTGAAAGCTGTGCGATCATCTGGCAGAAAAGTGCCGTGGTGTCTTCGGCCTGTAAAAAATTTTCCAGCTACCGTAATCACAGACGAAGCGGGGGGTTTTTTTCGTAAAAGGGGTAGAGTTCGAAGGGATTAACAAAATGGGATAGCGACACTTACCTTAAATACAGATGCATCGAACAAGTCCTTCCCAGATGTTAACGTAGGGTTATCCCTTTTCATGGATTGAAACAATCCATCTTGCGACCTGAAATCAGGTATCCCAGCTTGCACCGAGATCCCAGCACCTACAGCCAAAAAAAAAAAGAAAAGAAAAGAAAACCGGTCAGCCTAAAACAACACAAACAACACAAAACCTGCCATACCACATACAACAGCGATACGCCGAGCTTTAAGAATAGCCTTGATCACCCTGCCCATATGCCTGTCAGGCTCAACAGAAGGCACCAAGAACGATGGCGATGACGGTAACGGCGTTTCCCCATCCATGGGGAGGAAATAGGTCATCTCTGACCCTCTTTATCGCAGACTATCTGCTTAGCAGCTGGTTTGTCGTCGCTCTCTGAGAAGAGGGGAGGGCGTGAAGTAAGTTGCCACGCACCGATCAGGTTCCTCGCTCGCACTTTGCCGGTCTTCGCTCTTTTCACCCGATATATATACGCGTCCTCATTGCTACTGGCTTGCCAGTTGCCACACACGTTCAGATCTGCCCTCTCCCCCCGTCCACAGCTCTCTCTCTCTCACTCTTCGTCTCCACATGTCCAAACAAGCAGAATCATCTTCGATGAATGCACCGACAAAAGAAGAAACACAACCTGGGTTGGGCATTCTAGAGGACGATGACGAATTCGAAGAGTTTGTTGCACAAGGTTCGTTTTGTTTCAATTATTATGTGTAAACTTTATCCCTCATCACGTATCGTGTATTGATCGCTTGCTCGACAAATTCAGATTGGGAGGATTCTCATACTGAGCTAGCTCATCTGTCCGGCGCCGCACCAGGTGCAGCCACGTCAGGTGGCGATAAACTATGGGAGGATAACTGGGACGACGATGACATCGAGGACGAGTTCAGTCTCCAGCTGAGGTACGTCCATCATCTGCACGGTTGTTAAGCGACGATTTGTAATATCGCTCCAGAGCCGAGTTGGAAAAGGCGAATAAACCGAGTTCGGATGCCATGCAACACTGACCATCCTTCATCTTCCTGTGTATTATCAAGCTTATAAAACTTTGCGAAAACCATCCGCGAACGGTGTCAAGAATTAATATAAATTAATCACAAATCACAAAGCTATCATTAAAATCATGCATAGAAATCAAGAACTATAGCGCATTTCATGCCTTCACACCTTTTTCATCATCATCGATACTTTCGTCAATGGACTCCGCATCAGTCAAACCCATTTGTGAGGTGTCATAACCATTTTCTTCAAGATATGCACGGAACTACAAAGATGCGATATGTGAGCAAAGAGGCAAGTAGCAGAAAGGCTGTACACAAACCGCTGCGTCCTCTTTGGTCATTCCGTCTTGAGTCAGGGGCTTGATAAACAGGAAAGTGATAATAGCACTCAGTACAGCCAGGCCTAAATTCAGTCGTCAAGGACGGTTATCATATCCATCATCGAATTTCACTAACCGCTAGCGACCCAGAAGGGTCCGGTATTTCCTTTAACCGAATCTGCACCACCGAATGCTAGAGGTACTTTCAGTAAACCTCGAAGGTCGAGTTAAACCACAACTTACCTTTTACCATGGGAGGGAAAGCTTAATAAACGAAAACTATACATCAGCTACTATCAATCAGCAAGAACGGGACGATGCCTACCCCATGTACCAACAAAGGCACCCACTTTTCCAATAGCAGCAGCGAGACCATAGTATTGACCACGAATAGCAGTCGGGCCGGTCTTTGCAGCCAACAATCCAAGACAGTTTCCTGGACCAAGCTCACCAAAACTCAAGAAGATCCCGTAAACGACCTGAAAGCAGCGCATGAGCATTCCTACAATCGTTCTGCGGTCAACTCAATGACTTACAGCAAAGGCAGCAATATGGCGTGTCAGCCTGCAAGGCGGCAATCAGATTGACGTCAGACATTGGCACATTCAATGCAAACTTACTGTACATAAAGTCCACTCATGATGAAACCAATCAGGGCTTGCATCAATAAACCGAAAATCTATATTTCAGGCGGTGTTTCAGTCGGCTATCGGTCAAGGAGCATAATATATGGTTGATCTTACCATCGAGTTCCTGGGGCCAAGGAAATCCAGGAGAAAAGCACCGAGGAGGGTTCCTGTGTCGCATTTATAACCCGCAATAACCTTCTACCTCAATAAGACTTACCAGGCATATAGAACAAGCTAGAAATTTCCAAGTCAAATCTACGACTCATACAGATAAAATCATAGGTGCTGCTTACTTGATCACCACACCCCAGCCAAAAACAACTGAGAGGGCCGTAGAACCACCTGTAACGCTTTGGGGAAAGGTCAGCGAACAACACTATCCACAGAAGTTGATCAACGACAGACCTGTCTACTACAGTGGACGAATAGATACTGAACTATATATCGATGAGCAATAATCAATCATGGATGGAGAGGTTAACTAACAGGATAACTAGGAGTATGGTTAGATGGAACTGCAAGGTATGAAATAGTAATGAACGTACGTGATAAAATCGTAGATAAACCTATACGACAACAGAGGGCATTACATAATTGCACAAGGCCAACACACAAACACTGACGCACCATGTCAGTGAAACAGCGAGAAGACCTTTCCAGTACCGTGCCAAAATCAACTTGTAGGGTATCTTGGCGTTTTTCATGGAATCCTTTTTGAATCTCGCGGGTTCTTCCATCTGTAGACGCCAAAGGAACACTGCAACAGCCGGAACCACACCTAGGCCGAGAGACAATCTCCATACGGCACGTAGATGATTGTTTCCAAAGCTAGATACAGGGTCAGCATGACAGCAAATGGGATCAGCGTAAACTCTCACATCCAATAAAGGACGAGTGGCACAAATGATGAGACTACAAAGCCAAAGTCTATCATGGAGTCTGCGAAATCGAGAATTGAGAGAAATCAACGGTAGTGAAGTGGATCATTACGTACTGGTCGCGAGCGCAAACCATCTGTGCTGAGCGTTTTTGCTAACTCCCTTTTCCTCAGATTGTTCCGAAGCAGCAACAGACCCACAAGGGTATTCCGCACCAACACCGATGCCGAGCAAGAATCTATCATACAATATTAACTCCGCGAGGTCGCAAGGAGAGATCTAGGACTCACCGGCATGCACTCAACATAGCAAGCATACCTCCAATACTGTGATTGGCACCGCTGGATGCAGCCGAGAGACCAGAGAATACAGCGACGATACCAGTTGCAGTCATCTAAAGGTTTCACTCTCAGTTTATAATCCGATCACACATCGAAAATCACTGACCATCCCGAATTTACGACCTATACATATGGCGGTATCAAAAAAAAAGGTTTGATTGAGATCAATTTGATCTACTTACCAAACTTGTCCGAAAGATAACCAAACGTCAGCATTCCGACAATGGTACCGGCGAACGCCAAACTGGACAAGGTGGTAGAATAGCTGTGAGCATCCACGGCTGCCGAGCCGTAGATGCGCCTCAAGACTGCAGACGATATTTGAGTTCGTTTGCTACAGATTAGCCTGATCTTGTATAAACTCACGGGTGTTGACTAAAAGGAGGCAGAGCCAAGTCAAGATTAGAGATATGAAAGAGGGGCAGAGGACATACCACTTCCAATGACACCGTTCGCATAACCTATTGTACGATTAGCTGAGAGAAAACCGAATGCCATAGCGAGAAGCTCAAATACCGTCAGAGAAGAGGGCTGTTCCACATCTGAAGAGAATGAAAGGATCAGCAAGTGCAAATAGGACAGGCAGGAGCAGAGAGAACGAACGCGAAGATCAAGGAGACCTGGGATAGTTTCGGCTTGGGTGCTTCCATCGACATTGTAGAGTGTATTCGAGAGCAAGATTCTCGACACAGAAACCGACAATGACGGGAAGGAGATGCAGGTTATCATTGTCCACAAGTCTCATGATCTTATAGCACGCTTGTGGAGGAAACGTCGGAGTCGCTACCAAAAACTTGCCGACATATGCATCAGTCACAAAGAGGCGTCACACGGTGGAAGATAACGCACGTTCACTTTGATCTCCTTAAACGTTCAACGTAAGGGTGGTGCATATCATGTCCCGACGTACGTTTCTGATCTTCACCAGTCCTTTGTAGATCAAACATAATGATCGCAATCGGTTGCTGTACCACCTCACCCAAGCTCCCCTTCGCAAGCGAATGCTCTCAACGTGTTCTAGTTCCTCGGTGCATTATTTGCGTATTGAACGTGTCCGTAGGATCCAATCACATCCTGGTATATAAGGCAATAGGGAATGAATTGCCGGAGGATGTACTCGGATCTATATATGATTACAAGCTTTAAGTAGTTGAATGCCTTCTAACTTCTATATATCACACCGGTCCTAACTGACCCGCCGCCGCGCCACGCACCTAAAGACTGTCCACCAGGCCTCTCTCGTCCTTCAAGCTGGTCCAGAGCGCTGCATCATCATCCATCATCGAAGCAGGGCCTTTGATAAGCGGAGGAACTTGTATGTCCCACGACCATCTCGCAGACCAACAAATGGCCATCTCCTTGGACTAGTACAAAGCGGCTGTGGTCGATGTTCACTTGTATTTTCAAACGTTCTGCCCCAAGCCCAGCTGCCGTATTCGAGTCGCGTGACAAACACCGTTTCGATCACTCTGATTGTCCCAGGCTTATCACTCCCGGTGGATTTTCGTTGATAAGCATATTCACAGCCCCCATCCTCGAAACGACACAGCCATACAGTTTACACCATCATCGGAATCATACCCACAGTACATCGCACCGTTGTGTTTGCAGCATGGCTTTCTGTTGGAGGTTTCTGAAAGACATAGCTTTATAGGAATTGTATTTGGTTGCCAATTTTAGTTATATTCCATTCGGCATCAATTCGAAGATAGAACCATCTCGAAGCTATTCGATCCTAAACAGTTCCGGAGTCCACTTTGCCCTCGTGGCCACACTTATGACGGTTTGAACGTGAGCAAAGGACAAAGGCAAAAGGGAATACCCACCGTAGAAATCTACCGGCGAAGACCACCAGCGTTTGGCACAAGCATTCGCGTTTGCTTATATCACTTTTGAATAACCACAGGTTGTTTTCCCGCCTTCCGACCAAAGAAGGCTCAGTTGTCGCCGGCGTGGGAAGAAGCAGGGACAGAATAGTTTCGAAGACAAGTTCGCTCTTGCGACAACAAGTGGCAAGCGCGCAGAACACTCTGGTAAAAAAGGATACATACTCGGAAAGGAGCCACGTTGTTATGAAGACGGGCAGATTCATCCTATTTGTCGACCGAAATCAAGCAAGCGTGGATATCAGTCGGCCTTTAAGCTTTCAGCCTGAGATGTAAAAACCAAATAGAACGAGTTGACGAGTCAAACAGTGAATCTGGAGAAGGTTCCCCCAGATCCAGATCCAGATCCAGGCAAGAGCGCGCAGAAAATTCGTATTAAAAACCGACAGGGAGCGACATTGTTAAGAAGACCGACAGATCCAGATCTCTTCATTGAATAATAAGAATTCGAATCGAGAAAAAGGAACGACAACATGCGCGATATCGGCCGATCCTTGCACTTGACGGGGTGTGTGTGTCGACGAGCCAGCCAGAGTCTAGTCTTTAAGACAAGTCTCCCGGATATGTGGGATCGGCCTCCTGTGTTCTAATAGTCGTACACAAGCCGGGGTCTGATGAACGCCATAGGTATACAGAAGTGAAGATCCCTATCTTGTAGGTGATAGCGTACGTAAGGGAATGAATTTTTGTAATTTCAGGATGAGCAAAAAGCGCGCAAACCATCCCGATCAAAACGATATATTCTTGAAAAGGAGCAAGTATTGCTACGCATCACCTTTCGTAGATAAATTAAGAATCTGAATAAATGGATGATAACAATTGTTACGCACATTCGCTTCGATGTTGTGTCCGGGTCATAATGAAACGTTGCGACCAGATATAGACAGAGAGGATAGCAGACCCAAAGCTTGCAGATAAGAAGCCGATCAAAGCAGAGAGATCCCACAGGTTTTTAAAAATCGGCGTGATACTGATAACAGGAACCTGTTACAGAACAAACGTGGGCAAATATTCTGACTCGGGTGACAAAAGAATGCATGCTAAGGAACCCTTTTCGCTTCGAGGTTGAAACAGAAAAAAGAAAGGTTTTTCACGAGCTCAGAGACGACCCGGAGGTATCAAATTTAACGCCACACCGACAAGATAATACTAATTGTGACACACCTCTGATAATAGACGTTCTAGTGCAGTTGTAATTGGTGGGGTTGGCGACGCCCATGAAAAGGGTCGGTATAAGATGTATGCCGAAGAAACAACCGGCATAAGGAAGGGCGCGCTGGTAGAGAGTCCCAGGCACGAGGGAAAAACAAGTTAGGCGACTGACAGAGTCACAAGGTGCAGAAATCGGGATCAGAGATTGTCGATGGTGGGTTCATGGGTGTGGTATGCATCACGGAATGAATCTGTGGGAAGGGGATGGAAAGGATGGATGTGGACGAGGAGGAGTGGACGATAGAGAGATCGATGGTACACTCGGTCTATCTGACAACGCAGACAAAGGTCCGATGATAATACGCCGGTCTAATGTCCGGACTCCGGCGCCTCGACCAACTACTTATTGCAGCCCGACACGATTGGTCACTCTGTGCCTGGACCGGCATATCGAAGTCGTCTTAACTTTCAGACTCGGAGACGCATCGTATTTCGATATCACAACGCATTATAGCAGAACGGCCATCGCTGTATGTAATTTCTGCATCAAACTTGGGCCTTTTTCTACCCTGCGGATAAACGATTTGACTTTGCAGATAGCGGCGACACCTGACCCGAGGCCTGCGGAAAACAAACACGTGGCTGATGTTTGCAACCCCGGAGGCAACGGGAGAAGATTACTAATGCCTGTTTGGACTCTCGGACAGAAGAATCATCCTTGGTGGGTCGTACGAGCCGTAGGAGGTGGCCATACCCGCGGGGTGGGAGTTGTGGAATGTTATGAGGAATGGTAGTAAGAACCTAGTGTCGGCAAAGTGCGGGATCTATGTCATCTCCCCGATTTGGCGGCTTTGTAAAGCGTTGAAACGGATGCTTATGCTATACTAAAAGTCTTACTCTTTTACACTCCCTTGATTGAATGTCCCGTGCTCTCGTCCCCTTTGCTCTGTAGTATACACCTCTCTCATCTTTCTCTTCTTCTCCCGTCTCCCGTTCCATCTCCATGCCTGCTAAGCTGGTCAAGTTGACTATTGTCTCTGATGTGGTCCGTCAAACGCTACCTTTTGCGCTTACAAACCCACGTTGACCATCCGTTATCTGTTAGGCGTGTCCGTGGTGTTATATTGGTCAAAAGGAAGTGATTGGCGCCATCGACGACGTTACCACTTCCTTTCCCAACATCTCCTTTGAAGTCGAATACCGTCCCTACCGTCTCCACCCAAGCGTCCACGATGACGAACCTCAGGACAAACTCGCCTGGCTCATCAAGAAGTTTGGTGTAGAAAAAACAAACATGATTCAAGCCAGAATCGCCGCTAGAGCAAAACAGTGTGGTTTAGACATGTATGTCAATCTAACTTTTCTGCTCCGCCAGCCTTCGCGCGCTCGTGTTGATTCTGATTATTATTTCTAGCAAAGTGACTGCTGGAAAGTTGTGCTCAACGTTCCGGGCACACAAACTCCTATTCAAAGCTTGGAAAGTGGGCGGGCAGAAGACTCAACAAGCCATGCTCAATGGCATATTCAAGGCGTATTTCACAGACGTCGCCGACATCTCGGATAAGGGGGTTTTGGCTGATATCGCTGAAAAGGCTGGTGTCTTGGGAAGAAAAGAGGCAAGTTGTTGGTTTTTATCGCCACTTTGCATCTTGTTTAAACCAGTGTTTTTTTAGGCTCTGAAATATCTGGAATCTGAAGAAGATTGTCAAATGGTCGAGGAGATGATGGACCAAGCCCGTGCTAACGGTGTCAGTGGTGTGCCTCTTATGATCATCGACGGTAAATGGGCTATCAGCGGTGGACAGAGTAAGGATGTCTACTTGCAGGTTAGTAGATCGCCTCTGGCTATATGGGGTTTTTTTTTTGATTAATGGATTCTTTTAGATATTCAAAAAGCTGGCTATCTGTAACGGCGGCGGTTCACCTCCACACACAATAGAGACTGATTCCGACGCCACCTGTTTAGGCCCACCGGTGTGTGAGCCAACGCCAGCATACTAGGTAGTTGTCCGACATGGTGTAGTTTTGTTCTCCCCACTTGTTTTATTTTACCTCTGCAGTTTCTCTTTCTCTCATCTGCGTATCTGTTTTGGGCTTCCAGATAACTATGTGCCTACAGATATGTCCACTACTTTGCATTTATGGATAGCTTGAATATTACAAATTCAATGTGGGGAAGTGACGTCACCGAACCCACAATATGATCCGATCTCGTGTTGAAAGCGAGTCAGCTCTCAGCAGTTCCCATGACCATGATGCTCGCTGTTACTCGCACTCTCTGCAGAAATCCTCAAGCACGGTTGTCGCGCATTGTGTCGCCGATATCCGTCCGCGCATTTCACTCACCGTTCAACACATCCACGAACGCCTCTCCGTTGAACATTCCCAAACCTTTTACAAGTAGTAGTGACACCATATACGAGAAACAACTTGATCACTCCCCCCAACCTACCACAAGCCACTCTGGCACGCAGACCTATGTCGTCTCCGAGCCCGACCCTTCAGATAAACACTACGAGGTTCCTTCCGGGGCCTACCAGACCACATCACCGTACCAGAACTTTGAGCCGGTGACGTATGAAGGGATGGAGAACAATCAGATGAGCTCGACGAGCGCAGGCCTCGCGCACCCCACGCTCAGCCAACGCGTCGAGGAGGTTGGGGAAAGCGCAGCGGCCAGGTACGGAAAGGCACCTGGTGGGGCTGAGCGCGAAGGGAGTTTTGGCGGAGTTGGGATGATGGATAAGCAGGGGACTCAGAAGGCTGGGAAAGGTGGGGGTGTCAGTAGTGGCGGATAGGGATCTGGGGTCGACAAGGAGTGACTCGGAAGAGGGTTGGTGATGTGAGGCTTTTGGAAGGAGAGAAATTGTTGGGTTGAGAACGGTAGTGAGGGCGTTTTTCTGCCTCACCCCATGTTGTAACAGTAAGAATGTTTCTGTTGTCGTTGTCGTCGTCGTCGTCGTCGTCGGCTTCCCTCATATTCATTCGTCGAAAACGAGAAATTGTAATCATTTATCTTTCAATGGGTTTTCAACAACCCGGACCAGGGTAGTTCAAGTTTGTTTGTTTGTTTGTTTTACTTGCCAATGACCCCATTCGAGAGAGGACCCTCGTTTACTACCGAGAATACCGAGCTGAGGCTGATAGCGCGCTCGGAGTTCGCGTCTTGAACGCACGCCCGTCATGTCGTACAATCATGGCATAAATGGGTTTACAGCATTCAATACTCAGAGGATTATCGATTAACTAGCGAACACATCACTATGATACAGTGCACGGGCCAGGACGCACAGACAAATCGGGAGTCATCGCCTTGCGAGTCAAGTAAGACACACTTATACTCTCAGAATCTCCGGTTATGCATGTCCCATCACACACACACGCACACACAGCCTCCGATCTGAGAGATATAGTAATCGAAATCCCCCGGATCAAACACGCCCCACCTGTCCTGTTCTAAACCAGGATCAAAAACAAAGTTCACCGGGAACTAAACCAAGAAAATTGACCGTAAGTACACACTTACATATGTTACAGCAATAAAATGTTTGCCGCATGACGGCTTTTTATTATACCGGGAGAAGGTGGGGGGGCCGGGTTGTTGAATGAGTACCGTGTACGTGACTGTACTGTATGTGTGCCCCTTTGGATAATCAGTTCATGATGCCCTTGTAGTAAGTAAAAGTAGTGGTAGATCCGTGCGAGAATTGCTGACGATGGTGATGATGATGGGAAAATACGTGCGTTTATGTTTATGTTTTCCCCAGAACAATAGTACTGCATTGTGTCAGATATGTCACTATCAATAAGTAAGCAAGAAGACACACAATGAGTCCCGTCCCTTTTCTCAATAGTATTATATAGAGATGACTCAAAAGGCGATTGCGAACAACCAATGATCCGAGTTCTGTCAATCGTGGGGATAGAAAAACTCAGAAAACTAGGTTATCATGATATTAAAATCGTCCGGTGTTATATTATGATGCTTACGAAAAAGTCTTTGCTACATTGAGTTTTTGGCTATATAGTAGGCGGACAAACATTAAAGGAACGGTTATTATACAGCAAAGCGGTTGTTGTTGTCGTTGTTTGAATCAGAAAGACGAAAAGAAGTCTTCCGGCGTTTTAAGAAATGGTGATACGCTGAGGCTCTTGACCAGGCGAACTCTTCGGGAAAGTAACAGTCAAGAATCCATTTTCCACGGAAGCCTTGATAGCCTCAGGCTATGAAAAATCAAGTCAGCACCTGCGCGAAACACTGTTTTCAAGGAGACCTTACCGGTGTACGTTCCGGAAGCACAAGACTCCTAGTAAACTTTCCAGCCCACCGTTCCTTAATAACATACCCATCCTGACTCTTCCCCGCCGCCTCCTCAGAAATCTGGCCAGACACCGTAAGGCGGTTATTATGCACGTCGATGGCGATCTTGTCTTTGCTAAGACCAGGCAGTTCGAACGTGGCCGTCACGGTGTTCGCTTCTGGATTCTCGTGGAGATCCATTCTGGTTTTTGTCTGTGGTGAGTTTAAAGGTTCAGGGTTATCAACTTGGGAGATGACTTGCCTTGGCTTCAACACTCGGTTCTCGTCGAGCTTCTCGAGGGCGGCGGCGACGTTGTGCCAGTTTCCCTGAGCCTTGAAGGCTTGATCGATTAAGTCATCAACTTCAGAGAACGAGAAGGATGGTTCGTAGAAACGCGCAATAGACATTTCAGTTATAAGAGTTGGTAGAGGCAGTAGTGTGTTGGATGAGAGATTAGGGCGATGTTTAGCGGTTTAGACTTTCGTCGACGAGCCTGGTCCGTATATATATACGCAGATTTCATGGTTCAGGATTGTCGTGGCAGATTGCAGAATTTTCTGGAACCTGTTAGCAGATTGAGTTCAAAGTTGAGGTGGACCGACTCTGACCGGATCGAGAAATTCCCACAACCGCTCATCGCTCAGAAATAAACCGAACTCGAATTCAGATTACTTGCCTCCCGTCCAACTACTACAGTCACTACTATGATAATCTGCGTTAAACACTACCCACTGAATAACAGGTTTATGACCGATTAAGGTAACGGCTGGAACACATGATAACCAAAGCTTTATCAGCCAAACGAGGTAGCCTGCCCATTATCGCCTTCGAGGGTGGCTTTCTTAATGAAAGCGCAGCTACCCACTGGATCAGGCATCAGTCGAAAGATAACAATGATTTTTGAGCTTATCATAGGGGCCTCGACTGAGCACGATATCTGTCTGCTCCGGATCAAACGCCTCTAAGCATTCAGCCACATCACACCAGATCTCAACGAAACCTCTTCTAGTACGTTGGCCGAAGTTGCTTGTGCTCCTTTCGACCTATACTTTCGAAACCCATTCAAATGAGATCCTCCGCCTCCCGTGCCGACGATAGGGGGCTGAAACACGTGTACGAAGTTCTGTATTGGATACGGCCAATTTAGCCGTTGGTAAGTCTGCTGCACGGATGTGAGTGCGAATCCTTGGAATACAACTTGAATACGATGCAGACATAGAGAGAACGCGATTGTTCAAGGCGAGATTTGTGATCAATTCTTTCAACTTAAACCGAGTTACCAAAATCACTCAGAAATCAGAATGTTCGATAATAAAATCAGCCCTTTGCCTACAGCGACTGCGTCAAGAAATTGACATCGTCTAGTTCTTGGTGGAAGGTATTCTGGTGGAACATCCCCAGTACGGCAGCACCTCGTTCTCATGGTCCACCTTTTATTAGCAACGGTGCTGTCCATATCTTTCGAATCACTATTATTCCTCTCCATTCCATGCGTCCCATCGTCTACTTGCGATATTTAACACGCTCAAATCTCTGAAATCAACAAACACGTTTCTCCGAGACGTGAGTACCTCGTTCACCAAAGATAATAGATATACTTATAGTTCGTACAAGGCAGTGTTGCATAGAACGCTCGCACCGTACCATGGTCCGGCTTTTTTCGCGGTCGTCAGTCTGTATCAATGCCAACTATACTATTGTTAAAGGCAACCACGCTTCGAAAACACGTCCAAGGTCTCATCGGAGAGTGTAGAGACATTCAGCGCGCTCAATCCTGTCTACCGTGATGGACACTGTGTCATTCGTTACTACAAGGGACGGCACACAGCATTCGGAGAGATCGACATCTCGGAATGGCTTGGTAACGAGTTGACGAACCTAGTGGACTCTGGTCTAGTTGCAGTCCCAAAGCTTGCAAATCAGCTGTTGGGTCCAGGCATGGTATACGGGCTGACTGAGCACTCCGGATGACTGAGCCGGAGGGCGGGGAGACCTCGGTGTGCTGAGTGATCCTGCCGCTCTGTCATGGCGGCGTGCAGTGAAACTTGATCCTACCTCCTCCGGTAATGTGGTGTCTTACGGAAGAGGCTCGACCCTCAGAGTCCCGACATCAGTATGTATTTCAAAACATCTCCTTGGTGAATGTGATTCTGATTGCTTGTGGGAAGCGCAAAGAAAAGGCACTCTCTTCCAAACTCGTTCAATCGTCTCACTGAGACTATAAGCGTGAATGTTTTCGGAAGATACGACCTTACGAAGACATTCATGCTTATAGTCAGAGGTCGTGATGATCGTGCACTCAAAGCATTCCGCACTTGCGACTAGTGGCGTTTCTTATTGTAATCGACGCCAATGTAGAAGCGAGCCCAGATATTTTAAATGCAAGACTGGGAGGAGACGATCTACCGAGTTGATGGACAGACTCTTGGCATCTAGTTCCGGAACACGGCGGCCGTGTTTACGAAATGCTCGAGTTCACAATCACCTCGATCTCTTCTTGCCAAATTTCCTCTCCTCCGTGAAGAATCGCATCTTCTCTTATCAGGAGACGAATTATTGGTGAATTTTGTTCTCGGCAAGCTATTGTTGATGATTTCAATTGGAACCACGGGCAATTTTTCTCTCAGAAGGCCCCTGTACGACCCCGGTCGGCGTACGGAGGCATAGTGATCTCTGTTTTTTCGTCCTAAGCTACGAACGTTTGATCGTACTGTTAACTGCAATCTCATGGAACCCTTTCCGCCTTTTTTCAGGACACGACAAAACATGAACGACAGTGGTCACTTTCCTTTGAGGCCACATGCTGCGTTAGTTGTGCCGCATTCTTACTCGGAGATGGGTAGTGGTGTAGGATCTGTCGCGGATGGTAAGCGTGTTGTATCCCCACACGACAAGACCATTCCTGTTGTGGAGACTAGCATGGTTGCCACAAGCCTTTTTAAAGGGCATCATGATCTATCATGTTTTCACCGGTCGACGAGGACTTAGCCGTACAACACGATTACTCGCATTTAGGATATAGAGACCCGCTAGGTTGCCCGAGGACTCTTCCAAGGCCACACTGACTATGCCAGATCTGTTGCACTTTCACTTGATGAGAACCGAGTTGTCTCCAATTCATATGACAAAACCACTCGTACTTGGGAATCCCTGGGGTAGATCGCTATAGGTCCCCATGAATGCTTCGCTGTCTAGGTTAAATTTGACGCATTGTCACTGGACAGTAGACAGCAAGCGAGTCTTCTTAGGCTCTGATGACAAGACTATTCGTATTTGGGATGTGGAGACAAGCTCAGTCACCGCAAGGCCCTTCAATGTCCAAGCAAGCAATATTTTTTGTCTCGTTTTTACCAGATGGGAAGCGAGTAGTCGCAGGCTCAATTGATAACGCCAGTTTGTCACTCTGAATTAATTCTCGCTGCGCTTGCGTGCCAAATCCAGTCAACAATACGGTCAGATCATTCTACGCAGAACTTTGGGGGCATCCAAAACAGCATCCTACTGTACGTTCGCTAATCACAACGCATATACTTTGTATATCACATACAAGTCACATTGATGGCTCAGGCTATGCTGCATAATCACAAGCTCTTTGATTTTTTCTTGATTGAAATTTTTGGCTAGCAAACTTTCATAGTAGTATGAAACATCAACCCCACATACAACTGGAAGTCTGGCACCTTGCAAGATCATGGTAATTCACACTCCACGCCACGGGGATTGGGCCGATTCTGTCAGGGAGCGCGTCTAACAGGTCTGGCGAACAGATGATGATAGATGACTGAAGGTCTTACTTACATACATACTTGACACCGGGCGGAAGATCGTTGCTATGCATCACACCTGAACCTGAGAACATAGATACTGACCTGAGGTAACGACCACATATATGGTTAGCCCTGATGTTCAAAACAACTCAAACCGCCCGAAGAAAACCTCCAAGTCGCACACAGCAAACACACCTCGGTGGTATCCAACACTACGATCAAGGATGTGACCGCAGTCTTATACATGCTGAACAATAAGAAGCGTGCAGGATATATAACTTGAGCGCAGTGGGCTAGCAGCCGATCATTGGCATTTTTTGAAAATCACGACAAAGTCCACAGAGCCAAAATAGAACACGAACAGATCCCACCGTTGGAATTCAAATAGTATTCAATACAAGTTGGACGCGAGAAAATGGAAGTTCATTACTGAGATCTGAGAGGTTGAAGAGGGTACTATGGCCGTCAGTCTATTCATGCTTCTTGTGGAATTCCCTTCTGTAATACCACAAGGAAGAGCATTATCACTTTATGAACAATAGATATTAGTTTGTAGAACACAGCTCACCAATTAGAAAAGACGACCTACTTTATTGGAACGTCGCGTTGCAACAGCGTGTTCACCTTCATCGAAGCTGGACGATTTTCAAATGTGCAGGAAAAAACAAGTCCATCGCTACCTGTATCATAAAGCGAGCAGCCTTGTCTCTCAGTAAAGTAAAGAAGACGATGAATTCAAGTCCTGCCAGAGCCGAAGCGTCCAAGCACGGAGTCTATTTGGCCAGCTCACCGCTGCTACTCGACACGCAGAAGGAAAAGGATAATAAAAAGGAGAGGAAAGCAAATGATATCGGATGAAATAATACTACAAGATCTGAAACCGATTAAATAGTGGTGGTATTTTTATGTTTGCAGATCTAAACAAAAGCGACTGACTTGCGGAGACATGCAGGTTGGAAGGTATCGTAACGAACATTTGGCGAGCGTAATGGTCTGTAAGGAAAATGGGAATCAAGAGATCTTTACGAGACTGTTCATGAAACGGACAGCCTGTTCGATAGTTAAGCAAAGTCCAGCCACATTATAGCAAAAGGATAATGACGAACAGAGGAATGAAGCTGACGACAACTATTATGGAATCCATTATTCTCGACAGCAGAGATTAGCCCAGAATCCTCGTCGTCTCCCATGTCCTTCTTCGTCTTGTTCACCTCGATGCATTTGGTCCCGATCGTACACACCCATGGTTCGAGTACCAGCGCGAGGTGTGCCATTGGTAGTTCCCTCCCGTGACTCAACACCACCATTCTTGGCCAGCTGCGCATAAAGGAAAGAGTCTGATGCAGGCGGCAGAGCTGGATTGGAACCATTGACTCCATTGTGACTAAGTGGAGAAGCACGACCATAGGCACCAGGTCGGTATGGACTTGAACCAGGCGTTGCAGCATAAGGGTGGGGTGCAGAGAGACCGGTCGTATCTGCTCTCTGCGCTTGGTGCTGACTAGCTCTGCGGCCCGTCGGTGCCAAAGGCTGCACACTGGCACCAACTGCTGTACCGCGGATGTTATCTTGCGCTACTGGTCGTCTGCTTGATCCTTTGACGTGAACAGGGGAGGGACCAATGATGAGCGGCGTTGCCGGAGAACTGTTGTCTTGTAATGGCTGACGTGAACGGCGTTGGTTCTGATCGCGATGTCGGTGTTCGCGATGAGGCGTATGTGGCGTCGACGTTGCGTGCGACTGGACGGAAATGAATAAAGGCGGTCAATGAAGTTGCATGGTCTACTTACCTTCGAACGTTGACTAGCTTCCCATCCCTTTCCGCCATTGAGAAGCATCCAGTCGAATATACCATCATCAGGCTCCCCCACAGTTTTCAAAACTTTGCTGAACAGTTCGCGCAAAAAGTCGTAATCCGGCGTCTCTTCAAATCCAAGTTTACGGACGTAGTTCATGTAGATAGCGAACTCTTCTGCGTCGAAACGAATATGGTCATGAAGACACTGATATTAGATGAAGTCGAACGCAACTGACCAGGGAAACCTTCACAGAGTTCTTCAATGGGCGTGCTCTGCTTCTTCTCTCCGATTTTCTCGTATTTCTGCTTGTTGGTCGCGGCACGTAACCCCTGCCATGGTAGACCACCTCGTAAAAAGTACATAAATACATGGCCCAGCGACTCAAGGTCGTCCCGCCTTGATTGCTCTCGTCCCAAGTGGGTATTGATAGACATGTATCGAGCGGTGCCAGAGAGCGACTTGCGCTCGCGGTAAGGAATGTGTACTTTACTCTTTGGATCACGGTAATGTTTGGCCATACCAAAATCTGATTATTATAAGACATCAAAACACACTCAGAAGACGGGGAGATAGACAGAATACATAGGGCATTCAAAAATGAAAAAATGCACGCATATGGCCCAAAAAACCAAACGATCGATGGAATAAGGACGCACCAATTATATGGATAATATTAGCATTTTTATGACCGGAAACCCCGATAAGAAAATTGTCAGGCTTAATGTCTCTGTAAATTAGAGACTTGTCATGAATTGACTGTACACGAGAGATCTGAAGCAGAACAGATTAAATCAGATGATTGGTCAAACGACGTGACATTAGACGCTGGTATGCTCTGAGCACCGGGCATCGGTGCCCGAACGTCAACAACGATCTGTCACTGATGGGGCACTCACCATCTGTTTGGCGGCCATACAAACGGTCTTTACTGTGAACTTGCGCCCGCACATGTCGAACAGGTCCTCAAGATTTGGACCCAGGAGGTCGATGACAAGGACATTGTGAAGTCCCTCCTGTCCGAAATGATGTACTTGTGGGACACCGACTAACGTTGTGTAGAAAGCATAGATCAGAGCTTGTGGAAATACAGCAGATAGACCAATACGTACGCGTGCCGTTCAATGTGCGGTATGACCGATATTCGTCTCGCAGCTGAGGGGCTTCTGATTTTCGAGGTTCCTAAAACACGAAGCGGGTGAATATGCTGTTGTAACTAGTGGCAGTTGGAACCATACAAATTTAATTGCTGCTGGCTGGTTTGTGAGAGTGTTAAGGCCTACAGCAAACGGTCAAGTTTTGACAACAAACGCCTGAAAAGTAGCTTGCCTTCGAACACGACACCAAAAGAACCCTCTCCAATCTTTTTCCCGACTCGAAAGTGAGCTCCAACGACACCATCGGATGCCGCCGTTGCCTGAGTGCGATGTGCGGACGAGGAGGCGATAACATGAGGAGTTGTCATAGTTGGCAGGGGTCAGGAGTGGTAGCGCGCCAGTTCTGGAAGAATAAGAAAACGAAAAAGGAGGGAGAGAGGGAGAGATGCGTAGTGTGCAGAAGGCACAGCAAGGGTAATAATAAGCCCAATACACTTGGTTGGTCTGAAACGTGTTTTGCTCAGCCACTGCACATCATCATTCCCTCGTGGTAGTCTCTCTCGCTGCCGTCGTGCATATCATATCCATCTTTGTTTTCTGTTTTTTGCCTCCTTATTGTCGCTTTCGAACAATGAACTCGCCTGCTGGTCGTTGCTTTCTCGTAGGAACCGTTCACAATGGCAGTCTGATGGATACAAATTGAATGGGATCACATAATTCTCTTGCCTATTATTCTACTAGTAGACCGCTTCGTAAGCATTTCAGGCTATGTTCCTGTGCTTGTCTGCTGAACTGACACCGTGCTCAAAGGCACAGCAGTATATAAAGAATGTCCAAATGTCTTTTAGGGTGCCGTGAGTAAACAGCAAGGATCACTCAAGGCATCCTTATCTAGGGTCATCTTTCATGCTGCATATCTCAAGATTGCTCGAGGTCTGGCATCGGCGCTGAGATTTATATTGCTTCCATTAATTCTGGGAACGCGTGCATATAGAAACGATAACAGGTTCCCCACATATTATCGTATTGGCACAGGTATCGTCGACCTTGCTTGATCTGTGAAGCCACCACTCCGGCAATCTGCGTTCCAGCTGCTGTGTTCCTGCCACCCAATGTCATGGCCGTCTTGACACCTTCTTCATAATCTTCATATTCCTTTTTGCATCGCTTTGTATTCCTCTTCATCCTCAGTTCTCCACGGCAGTCGAATTTCTATCTGCGTGCCTGGCCAATGGACCTCTTCCTCACAGGTGAAGGAATAGCGAGAAACTGTGCCACACGCCGCGTCAGCGCCTTCTGCGGTGAAACAAGGCCAACTACTCCTTAATTATTATGTACTTACGTGGGGAAGCCTGCTTTGTTTTTTTCGTTTGACGGTATTGGCGCGGTCTATAACGTCTTCCGGTTTTCGGGCCGCTCATCCTCTGTGCCACCGGTAAAATATGGGATGGTATGTAGCGTACCACTGCAATTGTGATGTCGGAGGAAGAAGTATAAAGAGTGGTGGTGTACACGAGAGAAGGTCCCTTAGTTTCCATTCGTGTATTTGAGAGCGTGAGCATGTACTGGTAAGAAAATAAGCAGCAGTAGAGGGTGGTCCTGAGTATGTGATCTTTATACCATGTGAACCATAATAATGATCGCTTTATAGCCACTTGTACGTTGGCAATCTAGCATATTTAAATAAAGAACACGAGCCACAGAGAATAGATTCCTCAGATAGAAGACAAAAAAATTGAATTACAAGATATTCCACACCGCGGCTACATACATAATTACAAATACATTATGAGTACATTATTAAAAGGGCAGGCCACAGGACTAAGGTAAAAAAAAAAACGCAAGGAAAATGATACAACTTGGTACAGATTGACTTCGCTCTGTGGTTAACCAGCGGTGACACAAGGAAGAGAATATTCATTTCCGTCACAAGCGGGAGGAACAACCCTGTGAAATGATTCAATATTCGTCCGGCGAACACGACAGGGGAACGGCCTACTAACAATGACAACAGATACCACAAAGACTCGTCTCCAGGAACGACCGCGAGTTCGCGGGTGGTGTTTTGCATTGCCAAGGTTTTCCAGGCGTCAAGAATTAATGTTCTGGGAAAAGCAACATACGGGGAGGGTATAATCCACATAACCGGGGGTGAGCATCGGACATGAATGATCCTTAGCTCAATTTCGGTTGACAACTCTCGTTGTCTGATATCTTTAACAATGGCATCGACACACTGTTTCAGTCTATGCCATGACCTGTGAAAAACGGGGCACTTGGGGTGAGCACGTCTGAAGGGCCGACGATGCAACTGCGTACCCATTGACGTAATCCTCCAACGCTTTCCACGCCTCAACGAGGACTATGTCTTGTTCATCCGAGGATGTAACACTCATGGTCTCGAGTGGTCTAGGAGGCTTTTCGAAGGACCTTTGCAATGACTCAGGTAACACGTCCCAGGCCCTGTACAACATGACCCGTTGCTCAAGCTGCCTGAGGCGACATTTCCACTCCACGAAACACCTGTTAATGCTGTGAAGGAGCATCGGTTGTGTGCCACGACAAAACGAAGAAATCATGACCATACTCAACAAGGCTGCGGTATCGTCTCTCCTCTCCATCCAAACCCGACAGCAACGTGCTGGGGCATGACGAGACAGCAAGGGAAAGGTTTTTAGTGGCCAGCACCGGCTCAGCCCTGGGTGATACGACCACCCCCTCATAACCGCCAAGTCGTCCACATCGACCTTGTGCGAGACCTGGTGGGGGAAAACGACTGACTCCGGTGAGGGTCATAGCCATGGTATAAGTGAGTGGATTGAGTGAACAGCTTAGACGAGTGTTAGGCTGCCAGATGAAAACTAGCGCATTCTCCTCTCTTATATACTAGTTTCCGCTGCAGAAGACCCTTGGTGTGATACGGTGGAAACAAGTGAAAGCCACTTGGCCTAGTCGGGATTAGAACTCCGACTCGTGTTTGAGGCAAATGGCAAGCAACACGGCGATCACAAGCCCCATGCCTTTGTCTATAAATGGTCATGGTATTTGTTCAGCCAGTGCCGCGTTTCAATATTTCGCAGTACTGTACAGGGCTACTTCCTCGCCGTCGACGCTGACGGTTCAGCCAAACCAAGAGTTTCAAGCCTTGTTCCGAATCACATCCAAATATGTATTTGATACATATATGAATTAACCGCATTGTGCTGTACGTTTTTGTTTCAGAGTGGATATATCATGACCTAAGGACATTTCCTCGTATCATACTCACTCAGCCAGAAGTTTTCCTGGCTTGGTTATCCTTTTTCGATGTGGAACCGACGCGATATGAAACCACGTGCACCACAGAGTGCTCGATGAGGCCCCAATCGGAATACTTGTGCAAAATCAGCAAATCTCCAACATCCGTACACGTAGGATAAATGTTCGCTTCAGACCGTAATAGAGAATGGAAGAGTGAGGCAAAAATGTGACGTTGTTCGTAAGGTAGCGTGAAGAGATGAGATTCAACTTGTGAATGTGTGCCAAACGACCAAGATATTACGAAATTTAAGCACTTGGCTGTCGTGAGGGAAGTGTTGAATCGAAACTCGACTGTTAATATGAATCACGATCCAGTCACAGAAGTCCTAGAGCCAAGTCGTGCTGAAATTAAGGCAGGGAGGTGGAAGTACGACACGACAGTCTCCGGCAATGAGAGTTTCACAGTTTCAACGCGCAGTGAGGGGCCCATCTGTGAACATGTAGTAGTTACTAAATCATTAGACACTTGTATGCCTTGAAATACACGCATACGTACAGCCTGTAGACAACAGTAAAGCCTCTCCCTAATAACGTATTCCTGTGCTGCACCACGCGCCATTTATTTGAACATTTGAATGCACCGCAAACGCCATAAACCAGGACCATGCAGCAACAGTAGGTAGTAGTACCTTGTTCCGCCTAAGTCTAGTGCAGTCAGTCGCGCTAGAGGCCTCGCCAAACTGTGAAAAATATTAAAAATCATACTCGTCCGAGCGTGCAAACCGAAGACAAACTGGACTCTGCTGATGCCCACTAGAGGCAGAAAGTTTAGATAAAAGGGACTGTACCCAAACACCGATGTTTCCTAGATAGCCCACAGCAAGCCCACAGAGCTAAGCTGCTGGAAGACTTGGATGAGCCTCTCCGAGTCTGGGGTATCACGTCACTCAGTCATGTGATCTAATACTGGGGACAGAGTCAATGGTCGCGTCCGACTAGTTTCCCTTCTGAAAGACGGTGAACGTTTGAAACTGTGATTTGATCCTATGTCAGACCTCTTCCGCTCAGCTATCCATGCTCAATTGTCCAGATTACCAGCCATGCCTCCCCAAGAAGGGGACGAAGAAGGGGACGAAGAGACAACCGATTCTTTAGGATCGTTGCCTTCGATGCCTCCACCGAGATCATTGCCAAGATCATCGTCAAGGAACAATCCTGACTCTAGCTACACGCCGATATCGGCATTGGGATATTTTGATCAAGCCTTGGAGGTTACCGTCCCTCAATCGGAGCTCCAGTTTCGTGTTCATTACACGCCACCCAAATCATCGAACGGGACTGTCATGATTTGCCACCACGGCGCAGGATATTCCGGGTTAAGCTTTGCTTGTTTCGCGAAAGCGGTGTTCCAAATAAGCGGAGGAGAATGTGGAGTTTTGGCGCTGGACGCCAGGAGGCATGGTGTGTTTATTGCATTCGATGTCGCTGCAGTTGCATCGTCACGAGTGTGAACTGATAACTTTAGTCCTCAGGTAAAACAGTGCCCACACCCGATTGTCAGACACCTGATGCAGATGCCGATCTTGACATCGAAACCCTCACTAACGACCTTCTGAACTTGATAACAACTGTCTACGCAGACACCAAGTCTGCGCCATCGCTGCTAGTACGTTTCATAGTTTATTCCATGGATGGAATGCTCATGATATCACGAACTAGCTAGTTGGACACAGTTTAGGCGGTTCTGTTTGTGTTCGCGCAGTTCCTTTATTACAAGAGCGAGGCTACCGAACTACAGGCGTTGCTGTGTTGGACGTGGTCGAGGGTAAGCTTTAACTGCATCTAAATCGCTCGCTTCTATAAATCTGTACTCCGTCAGAATTCACGCTGGAAGCTCTTCCACATATGCACGCTCTCCTTCATACCCGTCCTACAGGATTCAAGACAGTAGATGAGGGAATACTGTGGCAGTAAGCTTATAACTTGGCATTAAATTTAAGGAACACTGAGCTACATTTGGATAGTCTCAATATGCACGCAATAAGAAACCCAACCTCTGCGCGAATATCTGTGCCAAGCATTCTCACGCCCTCCGTCTCAGGCAATCCACCTGCTTATCGCTGGCGCACTCCGTTGCAAGATACGGCACCTTACTGGTTGAGTGAGTTGGCTTTATCTTGTCCTTCGGTTCGCTATTCACATTGCATGATCATGGAAGATTGGTTCACGTCACTGTCATCGAAATTCCTGTTGGCGCGCACAGCACGCCTACTGGTTCTTGCAGGGACTGAAAGGTTGGATCGTGAGCTTATGATCGGACATATGCAAGGGAAGTTCCAGCTGGAGGTGCTGGCTGGTGTCGGGCACATGATCCACGAGGTATGATCTCTTCTCGTGAAAACGAATAACCCTCGTTGACATCGTCTTCTAGGACGACCCTGAGAAACTAGCTCGGATCCTTGTGGACTTCTGGAGAAGAAATGAACGGGTAGTTATCGGAGTGAAGAAAGTAGGTGAAACGTAGTATGTAGACAACAAGTTTGTATTCATTTGGATCTATACTATTGGATGCTTTTCATAAACCCACTGGTATCACTGCTCGCTATCAACGGTCTTTACATTAGTCGGAATCCCCGCAAACTTGTTTTTCAGGCCGAGATACTTCCTCCTCTGCGCGACACTAACGCTAGGGCTAACTTTGTCCAAGGCCTTGACGAAATCCTGAGTTTCAATCACAGCAGCCGTAGCACCGGCTTCTTTTACACCCTCCATCAAGGTTCCTAGAGTCCTTTTCAATGCCATGATCCCAGCTTCTCGAACTACAGCAGCTAAATCAGCTCCACTATACCCATCACCCCTCCCTCGTACCAGCCCTTCGACATCGCTTTCGACCGGCATGTGAGTGCTTAGAGGAACTTTCCTCAACATGGTTCGAACAATTTCGACTCGCTCGTCTGCGCTTGGCAAGTCGACGTATAAGAGCTTATCGAGTCTCCCAGGTCTGCACATTGCCGGGTCTATCATGTCCGGCCTGTTTGTAGCAGCTATAACATAGACATTTTTGCGTCCGTCTAGACCGTCGAGCTCTGTCAGCAGCGTATTGACTACGCGGGCGGACGATTCTGACTACGGGTTAATCTATCAGCCAGAAACTCCACAACACAGATTGGACGGAAATACCATGCTATCATCTCGCCTTGGAACTAAGGCATCTAGTTCGTCGAAAAATATGACACATGGAGAAGATGCCCGGGCGCGAGAAAAGACTTGTCGAACGGCCCGTTCGCTCTCTCCAACGTACTAATGAACCAACAGTCAGTTGATCATTCTGAAAATGTTACGCGCACGCGCACACACCTTGTTCAACAGCTCGGGTCCTTTTACGCTGATGAAATTTGCTTTGCTTTCGTTTGCGACTGCCTTTGCAAGCAATGTCTTGCCACATCCCGGAGGGCCCCACATCAAAACACCACAAGCCATGTCAATACCGACTGCTTTGAACAATTCTGGTCTCCGAATTGGTTGCACGATGGCCATTTGCAACTCTTCTCTCGTTTCGTGTAACGCACCGATGTCGGACCAAGTCACGTCCGGAATCGTGGCGAACCCTTCTCGCTTCGACGAAGGTTGTACATGTGATAAGGCTTGTTCGAAGTCTGCGTATCGGATATTTAGTGGAGACAGCTGTGCTTCGGTCAAAGGATCTGGATGGGCACGAAGAAAATGCACAATAGAACTGGCGGATGAATTTGAAACGTTAAAGCCGGAGAATGGTGTGGGTTTTGATGATGATGTCTGTGGTATAGGGTCAACGTCTGGTGGAGGGACCGGCGAGTCTACAAGCATCGACGATGAATCGCCTTCCAGTGTAGATGATTCAGAAACAAGTTCGGGGAGAATAAGAGTACCCTCAGATATCTGCTGGAAGATACGTTTCACAGCGATGATTCCTGCAGCACCTGTCAGGGAAGCCAGATCTGCTCCAACGTAACCTGGCGTTGCTTTTGCTAACGCAACAAAATCGAAATCGCCTTCGAGTCGTAATTTGGACGACTGTACGCGCAATATTCTGAGATGACATGAGAAACTCGCAAGGTGGTCATGTCTACACGGACTCACTGAGCACGCGCCTCTTCATCGGGGACCCCCATGCTTATTTCATGATCAAACCGACCCGCGCGTCGCAGTGCAGCATCCAGAGCGTCTGGTCTGTTGGTTGCCCCAATAACTACGACAGGTTTATTGTCTGTCTTATCCCAAGACATATCTAGAAAAAAATGAAGTATTGACACAAGATGATGACTAGAAGGACTGACCATCCATGCACGTCAAGAATTGTGCAACTATTCGTCTCTCCATTTCTCTCTGTGCGCTTTCTCTTTTCGGCGTAATAGCATCTATCTCATCTATGAATAGTAAACACGGTGCGACTTTCTGGAAGATATGAGATTATTGATCTGAGTAACATATTGAATCCCATACCTTTGCCTCTTCGAATGTATCTCGTACCGTCTTTTCCGACTCTCCAGACATTCCAGATACGATGGAAGGTGCGGAAATGCTTATGAACGGTACTCCGAGTTCCTGTCAAAAAATCAATAACGAGATACACCAGCATGACTGAACATACACCGGCAATCGCATTAGCCAACATAGTCTTCCCGCAACCAGGCGGACCATGTAACAACACTCCTCTTGGCGGTTGAACACCTGTATGTAGATAAATTTCTGGATGACATAAAGGCATAGCAACCAGTTCCAGCATTTTTTCTACACATGCTTCAACCCCTCCAAGATCGCATAATCTTGTCGATGGAGGTGAATAGTCTTTGTCACCGGAACGCGATGAAATTTTTTGTCTTTTGAGGCTGCTCTCTTCCCGAGCCGATCGTGTCTTTCGCTTCCCCACAGAAGGTGATGGTTCACCGTTTGGTAGTTGCTGTTGTTGTGGCTCCTTATTTAACCCTTGTACATCGGTCTGTGGTGTTCCGGTTACTATCGGTGCAGCAGAACTTTCGTCGTCGGTAGTTGGTGCTTGAACGGACGGAGAAGCATTCAAATTGACTTTACGTCTATGGACACCCCAAAGACCTTGCATGGACTTGTTCAGAGCATTGGGACCCTGTCTGAGTGTTCGTAAAATGCAAGAATGATATTCAAGAGTCTGGTTTGACCTACGGATATCTCCATGTTCAGATGAGGAGGAAGAAGAAAATGAGTCCGACTCTCATCACATGATCGTTGACTGGAATGCTTTAAGATCTACAGTCGTAACACTACCACCATCCTGTATTATGTCTCTTGTTCCAAGGACAACTTTAGAGCGTTCTGTGATCTTTCTCGAAGGAAATTGTGAATGGCAACACTGTATATCGCAAAAACCACATCTGGAAGCTTAAAACGACCCTCGACGTGTAGATTATAGTATTATTTTTTTGAGCAAGCTCAGGCTTACAGCTGCAATAAGCCCTCCGGATTACTGCACTCAAGAATGCTTGTAGGTTTGGCAATGACCTTGCATACAGATATTAACGAATTCCACCGTGTCCGTTGAAAGCGCTGGTCAACTTTCGCTCTTGTGTGTGACCCTATTTCGTGGTCAAATCACGTGACTCGACACGGTCGCGTATATTCAAATCACGCATCTGTGTGTTGGGTTGTACAACGATGAATGCGCGTAAAACGAACAAATCACGCAAAGTATGTTCTTGTCGCGCTGTATGATATACATCTAAGTGTGTTTACACAGGTGCCGAACGTCAAACTCCGGCCACCTCCGCCGTCATCTTCAACAGGCTCTCGCAGATCGAATCCTCGCTCGTACCCGTCTTCTCTGGCTTCAAATCCTTTAGCACTGCCATCTCAAGAAGAATCGGACGCGACCTTTGTTGACACTTGTCCTAGACCGTTTCAGGGAGTAGTGGTATGTGCAACTGGTATTTCAGATAAGGTAACGTGCCCCCCCCCTGGACGAACTGTTTGTTCTAGATTCAAACGTTTCTATTGGATAGACGACGCTGTTTAAGCAAGCACTGGAGCTGGGAGCTGGTCATCATAACCATTTTACCGATAGAGTGACTCATTTGATCGCAGACGAACATGGAGGCGCAAAGTACAAAGTGAGCAGATTGTATTGCGTGGAAGTTGGTTTTGAGGAAAATCTGACCGCTACCTTAATAAGTGTGCCGTGCAAATGAAGCTTCCGATTGTAAGGTCTAGCTGGATTACAGAATGTCATGAAATATGGTTACGAGGTGATGATGTCAATTTTGAAGAGGTTTGTCGCCAGTAGATGTGATCTCGCGCCCGGCACTGATTCGGCGGTAGAGTCTTGCAGAACATCGTCTACCAATCTTCTCTGACCTCGTCTTAGCGTCATCTGGAATAGAGAGTCCAGAACGACGGATGGAAATCAAGAAATTAGCGACTGAACAGATGGGTACATATGTCAAGATTATAGAAAGACCCGTCAAAGTCACCCATCTACTATGTTCTGGTGACGAGGTTACAGAAAAGATGACATATGCCCAGAAATTCAACCAACGAGGTGAAGCTGAAATCAAATTGGTATGGGAGGAGTGGTTCTGGGATTGCCTGAGCTTTGGCGGTATGTTTGACGTCAAAATGTCGACCCTTACATGTTTCTTACTCAAGTGGTTCCAGGCAGACTTGGTGAGGAAGATTATCTCGTTTCCGGTCCAAGACCGGAACCGAAATCTTCTCAATGTCAGTTATCGTTCTTTTACCCTTTGATGACCGAAGTCGATCTGCATTATTTTATTAGCAAACCTACAACGATCTTCATCCCCCCAGATTCATCAACATTCATCCCACCCAACACCTCCGCCGGAATCATCGTCAGAGCCACCACAAGAAGTTGTCGCTGCGCCAGATCCAGAAGGGGAAGAAGAAATCGCTTCTGTTAAGCGCGTTCCACACGTCACTCTTCAGCTCTGGGAAAATCTCTTAGGTTCAAGAGGCTTCGAAATTATGGATGGCAAGCTAAAACGAAGCCCCACAAAGGTTAAATCACTTGAGGTCGCCGCCGTAGATGACGACATTCCGTTGCCTATTCCAAAACCGCCAAATGTAATGGAGGGTGGCAGTATGCTGTCAAATTTCAAACGAACGAATTCATTTGCGCCGGCAAATAAAGATAGCTCTACCCAACATGGGCCGCGGAGGCAACCTTTCACCAAAGGTGATTCATTCTTAGTCAATCCCCCTCCGCCTTCCATGCAGCCTGTTGCTAGCGGAAGTGGTGATAACAGCACAACGGAAGGACGGAAGAATTTCTTTCAAGGAAAGAGGTTCAGAGCCTTGGGAGAAGCGCGATGTCTCAATGTGAAAACTGTTGTGGAAAGTGGTGGTGGATCGTGGATAGTAGAGGACGACGAAGATGTTGACTTTGTCGTTGTAAGGCTGGTCAGGTGAGCTCGCTTGCACGTATATCTTTTATCGCCGCTAAACCTTTATCAAGTGGAAGTAAGCTATTCCGAGATGAATATGATCAAACCGAGAGGGCGAAGTTTAGAACTGAATGTTGGCTAGAAAGGTGTAATTATGAGGAACGGGTATGCGATCCTGATGAACATGTGACATTCAGACCTCTGGCTATTCAGACTCCTGTGCGCGGTCGGTCAAGTTGTCAACTTTTCTAATGTGCTTTTTGATTTAGTCTTGCTTATCAGGCGCCGAAGACATCAATCTCAGTTTTTCTGGGTTAGACCAATCAGAAGCTTGCTGGCTTCGGCGGTTTGTCCGTGCCATAGGTATGTCTTACTTCCGCAGTATCTCTGTCCATTTGGGTTAATTCTTTCTTGAAGGTGCAAACTTGGCCCATAATTTCTCGCGGCAATCGACGCACTTGTTATGTCCTTCATTCAATGGTGCTAAATATGATAAGGCCAACGAGTGGGGCGTGCCTGTCGTTGACATGGCTTGGTTAGAAGATGTAGCCAAGACAGGCACACTTCCTTCTTCGACGAAACCTCCGATTGACGAGGAGTTGCCTAGGCCGGAAGATACGGAAAACAGTGGCAAAGAAAGGAGAGTTGTTCATGAAACCACTATTGTAGACGTCGTCGACGGTAAGTGTCATTTCCATATCATTCACTGTAAAGTTATGAGTATTGGTCACAGGCGATCAACTGGCTCAGTCGCAACAGCATGAACAGTTTAAACCAAATGGTCTCCTATTGATCAACGAGAGCGATATTTCATTCGGTCGCAGCAGTATGTTCCTTGGGCATTCGACGCCTAAACGGGGTTTGCGGCCAAACGAGTCTTCACCGCCACCTCAAGAACGGTCACAGGCACAGGCACCTGGCTCTTCGCCAGCTGGGTCGCCTGCCACCAAGGATTTTGAGCGAATACCTTCTTCAACGTCGCCGTCACCCTTGAAGATCCAAGGTTCTCCGGTCAAGAACACGCAATTGGATGAACAAGCTACGAAGAAGCTGCAGGAAACTATTGTAAATTTGCTGGGGAAGAGACGGTCTTCGACGGAAGAGACAGAAAATGTTGCTCAACAAGGAAGGGTAGCGAAGAGGACAAGACCGATGTCCAGAACCAAGGTAAATCTCATATAGCCATATCCAATCTCAATTCTGACAGACCTTCAGTCATCTAGTAAGACGGGGCCTGGAGATGACGATGTCTTCGTCTTTGATGCACAGGGATGTGTTAATGGGGGAGTATTCGGTCCATCGAGAGTACAAGATGACGGCGACGATGGTCTGGGCGGGATGCCTGAGGGAGAGAATAGGCAAAAAGAAGAGGGCCTTAGAGTGGTGTACGAGGACCCGAGGCAAAGAGACGAGAAGAAGCGGCTGATGACGTTGTTGGGAAGCGTACCGCCAGACAAGGAGATGGAACAGCCTGCCACCAAGAAGGTCGGGTTAGTAAGGAGGAGTACGCGGATAGCCGGGTTTTGAGAGATGCCGTTATGTGTTTGTTATTCATCTATGTATCAGTGATCTGGTGAGTTATATCTACTAATAGTTGCGCTCGATGGAAGACATCTTGTAATTCCATTTGCCTGATTTGATGGTGATCTGAATGGTGGTGATGCGGCGCTACTTAGCGGATCTTTTCATTTAGGATTGTGTTGATTGAAAGACTGTCATGGAGAGAAAGCAAGCCGACCGGTTGTTACGCTTTCACAGCTCGCGTAGTACCGTTTGCCCACCTCCATATATTCAGTTTACGGTAGCTTTATGTGATAGTATAGCACATAGTGTGAATATGCTATAGAAGTGGATAAATTGTCCACAAGCGAGATGAGCGATATGATTAATATGAGCTTGCTCGATTCTATCATATATATAAGCTCGGCTCGGCTTCTCTCGCTTTGGTCGGCATGTCCCTAAAATTATGTGATGATTGTACTTAAGTATGTTGGTGAGAATCCCACGCTGTTCAGTAAAACCATTTTGCAATTGCGGCAATGCCTCGTAAAAAAAAAAGGATGGGGGTTTTGTTTGTTTGTTTATTTTAAATTCTGGTTAGAACTTTTAATGTTCAGTTCAATGATACCGACGTTGTCCAGGCTAAGATTCCCCACCCCCCATAAATAATGTCGATATTGAATTTGTGACGAGTTACCGTGAGAAAAGACAATCGATCCTAAAACTGGTAAATTTTTCAAGCCAAGTCATCGTCAAAGCCTTGTATTCGTGCACAGGTGTGATGATTAAGTTCATATGCATAGCAGATGTATACGGACCAAACAGCAACGAAGTTCAGGCAGAGAAGCACTGGTTTTGGGAAATACGGGCCAACAGACTGCCAAGGTTTGGAGTCTCGGTTAGGCACAGGTGCCGCAGATACGGTGAAAGGACACAAGGCAGCAGACCATCCACGACACTTGTACATACCCGACAATCTCTTCATGATGAAGCCTCGCTGAAGCAGCCTGGATGATGCCGAAATAATTTCAAAGTCCGAGCAATTTCGATGTTATCGGCAATTCCCGCATGTAAAAATTACCGAGCATTATTTGATCCGAGCCAAAATCGAGCATCCCTCCGTCCGTATTTGGAAGATTGTGGCAACTGCAGCCGCAGGATGTGTGCGCTCCAATTATGTAACTCAACAACTTGGACCTTGTCAAAGCGGATTGTTGCGATATGGCATCGTTGGCTCGTCAGGTAACCTCCCTTGCGGCACGGCGCGGACTAGCTACAACTGCCGTGTCAGTATCAGGATCACCGTCATCAGCTGCTGCCTCGTCAGAACCATTGACCCATTACAAAATCACGCTACGCCGCTCAGCTATTTCACTGCCTGCTTCGTTCAAGGCTACGCTCGTTTCTCTGGGCATTCATCGGCGAATGCAGACAGTATATCATATCCACACCCCGGAATGTGCGGGGAAAATCTTGAAAGTGAAGGAGTTGGTGGAGGTGGAGAATGTGACGGCGTCAGACGTGAGGACGAAGACGGAGCAGAGACAGGAGAGAAAGGCTAGGAGGGGCTATTCAGTCGTGCGATCACAGCTGAAACACGAAGAACTCTCGGGCTAGCGAGAGAGTTTATGATGGTGAGTGTGTCCGAGTTGACTTGATCCATTTTCTCAATTGTTTGAAATGACGCTTGGCAGGAATGCAAAAGGAGTTCTAGAAGACTTTATTTAGCAGAATCTGGCAAAAATCTATTGTTCGGAAAGACTAAAGATGTTCGGTTCTGAGTTGGTGAATTTAAAAAAAGGTGATGTGCGATGTCAGACCCTGAATTGGGGTGAGCCGGGACTAGCCGGACGAGGTGGAGCTGTCCGAGGATACAGCGTTGATCGATGACCGGCGACAGCATGACTGCAATAGGGAGAGACAAGTAGGGATAAGGCAAGGATGGACCGGGGAGATATCCGCATCAACATTGCGATCATTCTTTCGATCCCTTCTATCGGATCGGGAAGGATGATCGTCAATCGCCGGATATCGATAACTGCAGCTGCCCCAGCGATTAGGTTCTATCGGCCATCGATTAGCCCGAGGTCACAAACCTCCAATATAAGTTTTTTCTCGTTGGCGTCTCTCGACACGCTTTCTGTAATGCGATTTGCATGAGATCGGATCAAGATCCGTACAGAATTCAGAGCACAAAACCATTATAAGTCCCCCAGCCATCTCGCATCCCGCCGCCTCTGTCCCGGTTTGGATCCTCTCAACTTGCTCACCACCACGTCCTCCTCTCCGCACCTGCACCTCATCCTCCTTGTCCCGTCTTCACTCTTCTCACTTTTATACTCTCTTTTCCCCGCACAGCATGGTCTGTTGCCCTTTTGTTCCGCGTTATCGTTTTCTCATCTCTCGCACAGGGCGTAACTGTAGAGACCATTAGTCCCGGCGATGGTAAAACCTATCCCCGACGAGGAGGTCTGGTTCTCCGGTTGTCATATCTAACCATGTCTAACCTTGCGCCGCTGCACAGACAAGGTAACAATACACTATGTCGGCACCCTTACAGATGGCAAGAAATTCGACTCAAGTAGAGAACGGTTTGTCCCTCTCCCTTTATCCATTTTTTCTCTCTCCAGCTGCGAACCTATGTTTGACCTATGGTCAGTGGATGCCCTTTTGAGACAGAAATCGGAACTGGCAAGGTGATCAAAGGATGGGATGAAGGTATGTTGTCGCGCCAGTCTCCTAGGCGTTATCGCGGGGGATCGTGTCATCCGTTTACACTTGTTGTTGTAGGCGTACCACAGCTGTCGTTAGGAGAGAGAGCGATCTTGACTGCTACGCCCGATTATGTGCGTTCATAACTACTCTTCGGCGCGAGCGAACCTATCTGACTTGTAGCCCCTGATTGCGCAGGCATATGGCGCGAGAGGATTTCCACCAGTCATTCCATCCAATGCGACCCTCAAGTTCGAGGTAGAACTGCTCAAGATCAATTAGAGTTGGTTCTGTCGGTTCTTATTGTTTCCGTTGGTTGGTTTACACCGGCCATCGCCCGTGGATGGCTTGTTGCACTTTGTGTTTTCTGTACACCTTGATTGTGTCGTCGTTTCCCGTCAATTTCTGTATGTAGGCTTTTTCATCGTTCTTAAACAGAGACCATACAAGGATGATTCTCTTCGTGTATTTCGTTTGTTGTACTCGACGTTATCTCTCTCCAAAGGTCCAATTTGACTTTCCATATCCCACTGTATAGTATCGTCCAGAGATTATCAACAAATCATTCCATATCGGGTCTCATCGATGTGATATAGGCATGACACGGCGCAAGATGACAACCCAAACCAGAAACAGACTGGCGGGAAAAGACGCGGTCGGAGTAGGTGCGAATTATATTGAAATGATGCTATCTCGTTCTCGCGATGGCCTCGAACGTTTACGCCATCAAGGGAAGTCTGGATCCCAGAACGTTCGGCATATGGAGAAGCAACAATCCACTGTCACGGGTGTTTTTGAAGATGCGTTCGAAGAGATCGTCAATATAGTCCACAACGGCATAAGAAAGAATGCGAATTTGGAATTGTAGTACGTTGTCTGTCGCGATACGCGGGTTGGTTTGAGTGCTTCTTTGATAATATATATCATAGTCTGTTCGGCTATGTGTTTTTTTACAATTAGAAAGAATGGATCGTTCTCTGTTTAAAGGTTTTGATCGAGTAGTAGGGGGAGCGGAAATGGTTGGGATTGGTTATATCTGGGATGGGAAGAGGAGGGAAAGGGTCGAACGTTGGAAATTATTCAACGTCGTCACGATGGGGATATGATAGGCAAAGTTCGCCCCGGACTGGGGATCCCCCACACAGTCTGCGCTCGAGTGACTGTAATCTGATAACGGGAGAGAGATCACACTGCACAGGTCTATGTAGTGCAAGACAAAGGCTCTCCAACTGTCTCTCGCAGGCGCGCGGAGATGATGTGTGATGATCAAGTGTGTATGTATAATACTGAACGGGTTGGGTATTAACTGGATCCAGATGGAACTACATATGTACTATGGTTTGATGAACAGCACTGATTAGCTGCGGTATCGAGAACGGCTCGAAATTCCGGGAAATGGCGAGGACGCTGACAATAACATGCGATAAGCTCCCAGCGACTAATGGGCTATGTATCGGCACATACAGTCCCGTTGGAGTGAAGGAATAAGATACAGCCCAGTAAAAACGCGAACGTACGGCAGTGAACGTTAACCAGGTTGACAGAGCCTGGTATTTGGTCATGTGTGGTCACGGTGGCGGCGGATCCACGTGCCCAAGGCAGTGGCCGAAACAGATTGGGACAGAGTCTGTCAGTGTGTTAGAGGACGACTCACTTCTGCCCTCCAACCCCAAAGTGCAACTCGACAAGTCTGTGAAGCATGTCTAGCTCCTAGTGTTTGCTGAATGTCGGGTTTACTTTCTCTGTTGTTGGTCTCCACAAGTCTGCCTTACAGGTCTTGATATCATCGGGCTCTGTTCAGTTCTATATACGACTTCCTGCAGAAGTTCGACGCTGCCACCGCATACCCTACTACTACAACTACAAGCTCCATAATATTGCTACCCCAAGTTTGGTTCCCGGCTTTCCATAGGATTCTTGGTTGCCTGTTGTTGGATATCAATCTGCGAAGCCATGGCTTCCCCGACTAGGCCTGAGCCGATGAATGCTTCTCCACATCATTCGAAAGTCAAGGTCGCTCTAACCCTGTCTGATCCACTATACGTTGCCGGCGGTTTCGTTTCCGGCAAAATGGAAGTAGAATGCAGAATGGATAAAGGGCTGGGTCTTGGCACTATCATGGTGGAATTATTCGCAATCGAAGGTGTGTGTGCGCAGATAATGTGTTTTTTTTTTTCTACAATCGTGCTCGTGGTGTCAAGATATCATCTAATCCGATTGATGATGCAGAACTAACTTCCAGAGATCATTCTGCCACATCTACATTCCTGCACAGTCGAAGGCTGTTTCAGGGTCCTAGTCTACCTCCTTCGAATGCCGTATCGCCGTATCCTATTCCAGGATCTTTGCCTCTCCCAGCCAATTATTATCACGCGCGAAAAGGATCAACTACTTTCATATTCCGGATACCTTTGCCAGTGTCTTCGCCGTCCGCTCTCAGTTTCGGCTCCGGTCTTGCGAGGGTCAAATACGAAGCTCGAGCAAGCGTAGCCGTTGCTCACAAGGGCGAAAATCGATTGGTTACGGATAAGAAGGAAGTAGATGTGGTTGAGAGCTTTGAGGAGGACTTCAATCGAAGGGAGCCGGAAGGCGTTATCGTTGGCGAAAATGGGAAGATATGGATCCAGGCGAGACTTTTGGGCGGTTTTATGGTTTCGGGCCAGCCGGCCTGTGTGGAACTTCAAGTGAAGAACCATTCAACGAAGAAGGTGAATTTGTTATGTTTTTTTGTTCGATGTGAAGTTGAATTTTTGCAGAACTCTGGGCTGGCGATATCGCTAATCAGGAATCTTCATTTCCCGCAAGTTCTGCCCACGCAGAACACGCCGTTTCATTTCTCTGATACGTTGACTAATGTTGCATTCCGAGGGCCGGAGTATGTAATACAGCCGGGCTCGGAGGGAGTTGCGAACCTTGTATTTGATACGCCCCGAGATGCGAGAGGGGTGAAGGGAGGGCTGAGAATGGGCGACGATGACGCAACCAAGACGCTGGAGCCGTTGTTCGAAGTCCGGTCCATCGTCTCTGTAAAGATGACGATGGGATTTGGAAGGTGCGTGCTGCGTTCCGAGACTCGGTGCATTGCTTGATTGTCTGACAGCAAGGACATCGTGCTCGATCTGCCCGTCACGATCTTGCATCCGCGCTCTCTGCCAACGTTGCCTCCGGATCTCGATCTCTACCCTCCGCCGCATCTCGATCTCTACCCTTCGCCGCATCGTTATCCGATGTATGACCCTTCCTATCGTCCTTCCGTATCTCCTCCGGCTATATGTGCCGACCGCCCTCCTGGCCCGTACGCGTATCTCCCCGCGCCTATTTCCCCGCCGCCGGCCAGCCAGCCCTGGTTACCCCCAAATGCATCCTCGTATCCTTATCCTTATTTTTCACCTCCTCCGTCTGATCATCCCTACTACTACCCGCCTCCGCCTAATGTGATGCTCCCCCTTCACTCCGGCCCGCTTAGTCTCCCAATGAGACCTTCAAGCACTGAACCGGTCCCTTCGCAGCTGCTCTATACATTACCGTCTGGTCTGCCCTCTCCGTCGGTCACAACCCATCATCTAATACCGTTCTCTAGTAGTGGGGAACAAGTTCTGCAAAACTTGCCGTCCGAACCAAGATCTGAACCAGAAGAAGGCAAAGGCGAGCGAGCATCCAGGATTTCACGTCATCTCAGGATGTCTACGAGAGCAAGATCTGCATCTCCCACACAACATCGATTCCCTATGCCAATCCCATCATCTTCTCAACAAGTTACGGCGGATTATTTGGGGCAACAGCCCTCTCAACCAGTTTCCATCCCGGCTGCTGTGAAGAAGAAACCCTCGATGCATCTAGCCACAGATGGCCTACCTGGTTCACCAAACACTAGCAATGGTGTTCTCCACTCACCGCGGCCGGTACTGTCGCCCAAAACTTCATATGACCCTTACAATACGGTTGGGAGCAGGAGCGAAAGAGTCGAGATTTTGGAAAGGTTGGCTGCGGAAGTTGATAAAGAGAATTGCAACATGTCCGGTTCAGGTGTGATCACCGACTCTCCTCCGCCCGTCGGGACGGAGAAAACATTACCTGCACCTCCGATACCGAGTTGGACGGAGAAGAGGGCGCTGCCCGTAGGAGGCATTGGCGCGAGTCTGAATCGGCTCAAGAAGGGAAATGGGCCAACTCCGACACCAGAATCCGCTGCGGACAGTTCTTCGAATACTATCGTTGCTGGAGATAATGAAGTCCTCGTATTACCTCGGGCAAAAGATCCGGAAAGAACGCCCCCTACTCCTACTCTGACGGCAGTCAGAACACTCAAATTATCGAAATCTAGGGCTGAATTATCTGGATTGGCGAATAAACTAGGCAGTTATAGCGGTGACCTCTTAGGTCTTCCCGGACCTTTAAGTGGATTAGATGCGTTGGAGGCGAGGCTGGTGGCAGAGGTAGGAACACGGAAGGTCGAGCAAGATAACAGAAGGGCGGATGTAAGGTCCATATTGGCTATCCCTATCGAAATTCCTACCGCGAAAGGAAGGAGACCGAGTCGTGAGGAAGTCATAGGTGGAGATCCTACCGTGGTGCTGAGGGCCCAGGGTGGAGACGAAATAAACGAATCCGCGATCTCCAGTCTGACGCTTGCCGGAGAGGAAATATCGAACATGGCTCCAAAAGAGGTGGGGCGAGGTAGGACGCTAAGGCAGACAAGCCGCAGCAGGAGCAGGAGCAGGAGCATAAGTAGGACCCGAACTGTAAGTCGAGGGTTCGAGGAAGCACCTGATCCCCACAAGGTGCAGAACATTGGACGGCCGAGAAAGGCCAGTGGGGGCAAAAAGAACGGTACTAGTCAGAAAGAAGCGAAGAGCGAGAAGAGTGAGGGACGCAAGATGCGGAAGGCCGTTCATGGGAGGGTCGCAGCTTGGTTAGGAACCATCGACCCCGATATTCCCCCACCTCAGGTTCCTACACCACCACCAACAAGTCCTTTGCCACTTATGTCTCCTCCTATTGATGGCGTGTTTATCTCGTCATCACATCCATCTTCTCCCAATTCATCATCGAAAGGGCAACTTCCTCAAGTCGAAAGTGCCCAAGTGTCACAACAGGACGAAGACAAGGATATATCAGCCGCTCCAAATCCTCGATCATCTGGATTTGTACCTTTAGCAACATTGAAGGCAGTACCGAAAGAAGCGCGTATTGATGGCAGCTCTACACCCAAACCCAGCACCGCCCAACTTGCCTGGTTGGCGAAGCTCGAACAGAAAGCTCCTCAACCACCTTACTCTCTGGAACTTGGGAGTAAGCTTGCTGCCAGATATCCCCCTCCTGTCGACCCTGCTGTCAAGTACGATGTGAGGTCTGCAAGAGGTGGGAAAGGTGGACGTGTTGCCACAGTTGCTTCTATTTGGGCGTCCACAGCTCAGGGTGGTCCGGTATTGGCTAAACTCGGCCCATCTAAACCTGTCCAAAATAATCTAATGCCGAAGAGATTTGAAATTGGAAAGGTGAAGGCTGCGCAAGGCGTGACTTCTGCATCATCTTCTTCGACAGAAGGGGAAGATAAAGCAAAAGGTGACATGAAAGTAGGTCGTGGCGGAGGCGATTACAAGAAGGCGAGGATGGTAAAGAGCAGTTCTGTCCCTGCGGTCGTCTCGAGTTCTTTAGCCATCCCCACGCTCTCTTCGACGGCATCGTTGGCCAGATCAGGGGACTACCCATTTCCTCGCGAGCGGCCAGGG
>QLOR01000098.1:0-11187 GCA_003313825.1 Sarcodon aspratus
GAGAATCTTTCTCTTAATGTCGTGTACTTGTAGTATCAATTTTATGCAAAACAGAAAATTCAGCTAATAGTACGTCATGGTAATATACTAATCTATGGATTGCTATAGGAAGAAACGCTCCATCGCAATCGGAGTTGCTGATCGGAGCTACCGGACTTGGCATCGTGACTGTTATCTTCCAGTTGAACAGTCGCCGCTGCCAGAGTGGGGATCCGTATGTTGTTGTGCGTGGGTCCCCCAGGCTGGAACCGAGCGTCGGCCTCACTCAAATGGGCAGGGCCCATCAAGGACGGCATGACTCTATAACACCTATAGTACTAGAGTTACGCTGATTTATGGGGATTTATGAGTTTACAGTGAATCGAGGTGACTTCATCATCTGGGCATACCACTATAGACTCGGAAGGAGATACTGTACTAAAAAACTGAGACGAAAACGTGCCCATAAAATTTGTAGCTCCCTGGCAAACAGGAATATTTCTCAATTCCAATCATGCAATATTTTCCCAGGTAGTCAACATTCAATTCACACTGTCCGGGCTAATTGCATGAAGTCAATAGCTCTCATTCGAAATGTTAGAAATACGAAATATATTATACATTCAGTAAATACCATCTAAAGATCACGATAAACGAAGAAAAACTTCAGGGATTTCACCAAAACGCACACCTATGAAACGGATCAGAGCAAAGCAGACACATACAATAAGTATGAACATACCATCCCGAAAAACATTGACACAGGTTTTCTAATGACATCGCTTGAAGAATCAATTTATCTACCTGAGCAGAAACAGACAAAGGAAATTCCGGGTTGAAGTCACGACCTACAGATTGATTGTTAAAATTATTTCATGTCATGAATTGTAGTTTAACAAACCTGTGAGTTTGTGCTGAACCCTGTTGTATACAAACAAAGCGCGTTCGTTTCGCACTTCCTGCGCCTCTGTTTTCATATTTTCGGCCTTTGAGCGCACATTGCTTATCAGAGCCAAGTGAGATACGCACCGTTAAAGATATCGTTCTCGTCAGCTTTCAACTTGCGGATGGGCCCTTGGGGATAAGCGGATACACGAGCGAGCTCTGCTGCTCGTACAGGATCTACATCGTCACATGTCACCGACGGTATCAGATACTCAGATAAACAGCGTGCTTACCATCGGGACTTCTAACGTCTACGTCTGTTTGCATCAACCTCCAGTTGATCAACGGATCATAGACGAAGGCCTCTAGCACAGCCATAAGAGATTCCTTATTGTCACGCAGAACCTTCATGCTAAGTTCGCATGTGTTCCTGAAACTTCCCTCAATACCACTGACCTACAACTGAGACTCAGTACGTCGAATTCCATTAAAAGCGGATGCACTCACTTCCATGGCACGAGTTAACATCCTTGTCAATCGGAATGGGATCTTCTCTGGGAATTTCTCTCGGTGCATAGCTACCTCGAAACAGTCTCCGAAATCTACATGTACTACTTTCCCTGTGCTGCTTTCGAGCTTAAGGTTGGAAGGGTGTCGGTCGCCAAGTCCGAGGATGTGTCCGACCATGCTATTCACCGCAAGTGAACGAGTGTAGGTGGCACGACGTTCGAGCCAATGCTCAGAATCAACGCTCTTGAGCCAAAGCACCTTGTATAGATCCTGTCCAGTGGTATTCTCCCGAGCATATTCGAACACCTCGATCTTCTGCAGCAGTACAAGGTTCTCGTAATCCGGTGCCATCTACATCAAGAGATCAACTTGTCATTTCAACATAACGTCAGGAAAGACGTACCTGAAGCATGAGACGATATTCGATGTTCAACAATACCTTCTTGGACTCGCGGTAATCACGAATGAGGACATGCAAAGTATCAGTGTGTTTGACCCAGCCGAGAAGCCCAGCATTAGGAGCCAAAGGAATAACCGGATAGCGCTGGATGTGCAATCTACGCTTGAAGCTATCAGTATCTATAGAGAGGAGCGTATTGACAAGACTGAAGAGCTGCATGACTCGTTCATCTTGTCGAAGATCCTCGTGACCTAAGAAACATCTCGTTATTACTTCCGACTTCAATGCAACGGCATAAACATACCTTTGAGAAGATATTGATAATCAATACCGTCACTTCCTCTCAACGCTAGACGTCGTGGTCGTTGCTTAGAAATAATCACAGTCAACTTTGTGGCAAAGCTGATAATCCTGATGATTGGTCGACCACTTTGATATGTACCTAATCCAGACTATCAACGAGGATTCCAAAGATCTGCGCAAAGCGTTCTTACCTGGTACGGCTAGCTCGAGGTTGCGGGCTTTCAGCAGGTCAGGCGAAACGTATTGTAGATCCAAAGTGGTCAACTGAGGAAGCTGCTTCTCGACTTTTTTGAAGACCTGAAAACTTGTAAGATACGACACCAGATATTGATACGATCGCATACCCCATAGTAGATGTCCCAAGCCTTGTCAAGCTCTGTTGTTTCACCATACATTCGGTAGCGGCGACATGCTTCCCTGGCTTCAAGCAAATCTTTCCCATAAGCCTGCACGAAGGATATCTCACGCGTGGTTTTCGGACCCTGATAAATGTGTGACCACAGAGTAGCCGCAAATCTCGGAGTGGCTTACCGCCTCAATCATATCATGGAGAGGTGAAAGAACAGTAATCATTCCCTCGGGGTTCTTTTCTGTGAAGTATAGACGCGACGCTTCTTCAAGTCCTTCATGCCAGAGTTCATGCCATAATATCGCTACCCGAATCAATTCATGGCTGACAACGGACGCCTATTTGGATCGCGTAATGATAAGAATAAGCTGAATTCAGCAAAAGATGCATTACCTGTTCGACAATACATGCGCTATGCTCACGCATACGATCCATAATATTAAGGGCAGCACTCTTCCTTGCCGCGCTCGATGACTTGGAAGCCACAGCCAAGGGATAAATTAAAGCCTGCGGATGATGTTTGCCAACGTCTGTCAGCAAATTGTTGATGTTTCGGCGAATATTATTGCTTGGCGTTTGTATGCGAGCAATTATCTGCGCCATTGTCAGAACTAAGCGTCGAGGAAGCGCTCACACCAACCTGAGGAATGACTTCCAACCATGTGTCCACCTCAGCATTGGTGAAACCACTGGTCATCGCGTTACTAACTTCATCGTGTGTCCCATACTTGAACCATAACGTCAAAAGCCGCAAAGTATCTTGTAAGGCGTTTTCATTTCTAAGAGATATCGATCTAAAGAAACCTGGAGAAGCAGTCAGACATGTAACTAGGGAGTACACAGACCTGCAAACCTTGGACTGCTTGGACGATATGGGCCGCAAGTTCGTTTCCAGGAAGGTCAGTAGTTCTATTTTCATTCTGCCCTTCGAGATAGCTGACAACCTCAAAGTTGGCGAGAGCCCAGGTATGCCAAGCCTTGTACCAACTCGGGTCAAAGTGCGTAGCAAGAAGATACGGGTGTAGAACTTCCGCGACGTTCTGCTAAATTTGAATTAGACGTGTTTTAAACGGTAGAACAATTTCCACACACCTTATACCAGTCATTGTTCAAGCTAGCTTCCCATTCGCCTTGTTTGAAATAACATCGTGCTAACAGACGCGACAATTCATCGTATTTCTGTTTTGGTACCCCAGTACGTGGTGGACGATCCGCGTTCTCCGGTTGTAAATCGTTGGCCAAATTGGACGCGAATTGGCGCAGGAAAGCTAAGCTTTCGTGACGTTCTTCACGAGCCCACATGTATTTCGCATGTGCATATACGACGTGGGGTGGGGCCCGCATAATGGAGTCTCTGCGGTGCTGAAGCTGATCATAACAGTTCAATCAATGCCTCCACTTTGTAGAAAAATTCGGCCGTACTCTGTCTGGAGATAACAATGAATTTATTGTCTTCTCAGCTAGCTGCATTCGATCTGACTTTCGACAAAGATTGGCGAACTTGATCCACATGACAGGATCGTCTTCTGGGCTCAGTACCAGGGTTCGCACCTGAAGAACCCGTTGCCAAACTTCGACGTCCGGCTGACAACCTTGCAGACTAAAGCAATGTCAACAGCATCAATGAGACGTGAGATGAATACGAACCGCTTCATCCAAGTTTTGCGCATAGTCTGCTGACGTTCAGGTTGGTCAGCATATTGCTTATAAGCGATGATTTCTTCAAGTTCTGAGAGCATTTGCGCGCGAACCATGATGCTGTAGTGGAAAAGTCTAAATTTGACAAATGAATCGAAATCAAAGAACGCACTTGTAAGAACGCCCATAACTTTCACCAACAAACGAAGTCAACTCTGGATCAAGAAGATCTCGCGCCTTGGCGATTTGAGCCAAAGCTTTTGGGAACTGGTTCTGATGAACGGCCAGAATAGCGCGATAGAAAGAACGATCAGGCGAGTCTGCTTTCATGGTGGCTATATAGTCGTCCATTGAATCCCATTCATTCAGAGACCAAGCGGCAGCAGCAGCCATTGGTGCAATGGCCCGTCGCTCTTCATGATTGGCATTGGACCAATATTCCTCCACCTGCGTAGCAAGTTGGTCCCATTCACCGAGCGCATGCAGACATTTCATTCGTCCGTACGCAATTTCTGGAGCATCTGGATCTTCCTGAGCCTTCTTATCATAGGTTGCCAGGGCTTCTTGCCACCTTCCCAATCGCTCGTACCACTCTTCATGTTTACTGACGTCGTATCTTTCACGAGCAATGAGAAGCGTTCCCCATGCTGCATCATGCTGTTGAAGTTTTGCATTGAGTGCGATGAGTGATTCGATAGTAGATGCCGATGCGTCATCGAAGAATTCGCGTTCCTTATAATGTAAGGCCTTTGCATACGCATGGTATATCATGGCATATTCTCCCAAGGTGCGATTCTCCATTGGAAGTGTCTTTTCTTCGTGCTCCATGAACTCCGCAAGGTTCAAAAGACGATGTATCAGTTCAGATGGGGCGATAGGCGACGTTATCGCGGCCTCGATGGACCGAACAAGATCTTCCTGTTTGAGGAAAATTCAGGAGAAGACTACATTTAGCGCAATATGAGCTGGTTCGAACCTGATACTGGTCATATAAATCGCCCCAACATGATATGAAAGCCGCGTCAAAAAGTTCCTTAGCGAGAGGAGGATGAATATCTACGAGACTCATGCAGGCACGAAGAGCATGAGAAGGCGATTCCTTCATGAATTCCACCGACAATCTGTGCATCCACTCGAGCCAATCTTCTTTGGTGGATATTTGAGATACATCCCAAGCTTGCTTGAGATGTTGCTGATTGACTGCCAATTTTGTCGCCTCCGCTGGTGCGGGAAACTCGGGCGTTCTTGTGCTTTCACTGATGCTACATAGAATGTCAATGACGGATGAAATAGCAGAATGAATCAAATGAACAGAAGTTCAAGCACACCGGCTTCCTGCGGCAAACGTTCTCCGTTCAAGAGCTTGGATATGAGATTTTCGTACCCCGGGTGAGGTATACGGCTTCGAAGCAAGCACTAGCAATGAATAAATATCATAGATACATTAGATTCTCGAAGTATAGGTTGTCTTGCCTTATTAATTGTGGGGACAAAGATAGCAAAATCAGATCCCAGTTGGATAACCAGAGAGCACAAGGCATCCATAGCTGTCATCCTGATTTCGTTGTTGGCCAGCTCCAGAACTCGCACAAGGGGGTGAATGATACGAGATGCATGATCGGAGAAATTGACCCTTCGTGACAGTCCATCAATTGTTTGAATAGCTCTCTTACGCAAAGGAGTCGGCCCTTCCGACCATTCGTATGTTTTAACGATGACGGGAATGACTAGGTGAAGGTACTCTTCGATGTTGGCCCCGAAGGTCAGAAAAGCGTCAAATATCTTGCTCTGGGTCTGCGTCCTTTTCTCGTTTTTCTCGTGCTGATTTCCATCAAAAACTTTGAGCAGAGGAGGCAGGATCGTAGGCAGGAATGGCCTGAATTCAGCGTCAAGGGCTAAACCTAGAGCTTCAACCAAAGATACTAATGGAAGTTGTAAAGCAACGTTTTCCCAAAGGTCTGTGACAAGCCCGAAGACGTCGGGCATATAGTTCCGTACGTGCTGCTTAATGATGCTGACAAGAATCGCCAACTGCTGGAGGTGAAATTCTTGTAGACGAGCAGCGGAATTACGAGTAACTGTTGCAAACGCAGGTATGATCTATCCAGAAGACTTGGTACTTGTGAAATTCAGTAGGAGAGACCGTACCTGAGGTAAGAAAGTTACACATTTTAAACCCTGCGTCTTGAATATAGACATGATCGCTTCGATGACAGTGTGATGCTGACTGCTAAGCGATTGGTCTTTCAAAATTCCAAGCAATGCATTGATAACTACAGTCTGATAATAATCATCTGACGTAGTGGACGTTCCAGTGTAACTGATGGGAGCCGTTGTGGCGGCCGGCGAAGAAGATTCGGATTCCTCTATGTGCTTACTCTTCAAATCTCTGTTAGTGGGAATGCAGCATATACTGTGGATGAAAACAAACATGCCTTCCGCCTGTATGGGTCCAATGCGCCTAAGATACCCAAAACTTTGACCACTTCCCGCCGCACCGACTGATTAGGCTCTGTCTTGAGAATTCGACTCAAAATTTGCAAAAGTTGAGGATGATCTACGAGAGGAGTGATAACATATCCTGTATTGGAGCAAACTTGGCCAAGTGTATGCAGAGCAGCATCCCTTTTTGCAGGAGATGAGTCTGTGAGTTTTGAGATAATGACCTGCATGAGTTCCGGGACATGAGGTAATACATCTTCGCCTCCCACACAAGCCAGTTCCCCCAAACACATAATCACATTAGCAGCCACAGTGGGATTTGAATCGCTGGCCTTGGGTAGTAGCACTCGAAGCATGGGAATTGCATATGGTTTGATAAGTCTCTGCGTGGCGCTGATAAGACGGGTGAGTAATTGTGTGCATTCTTCGCGATTCCGCCTGCAATGATATGTCAAATTTCGTCATAACATGAATATATGGGTCTTACATAACAGTAGAATATTCCAGCTCAGTCAAGAGCTGAATCAGAGCTTTTCTCAAAGAAGGCATAACATACGCCGGATTATGAAGGGCAAGTCGACCAATGAGTCCAACGGCAACCATGCGATTCTCAAAATGCTCGTCATTGAGAGCAATGAACAAAGATCGCACGTTCTCGGCTTGCGCAAGATATTTATCAAACCTTTCATGGAGAGACGTCAAAACCGCCCATCGGATTTTATGCTCTGCATAGACAACAATGAGTGGATTCATTAGAGATGTGAACAAACAAACCTGGATCAGCGATCCCGACTGTGAGCAACTTGTCTAACACATCGCTTACAATCTCGATTGAGTGGTTGCTTGCTTGGTAGCAGATGGGATCCCGAATGAACAAGCGACAACACGTCAGTGCAGCCGCCTGACGCACTTCCGGATAGTCTTCTTCAAGATACGGCAGCGCACAATTGCGTACAAAATCATTCAAAATATGCCCTAAGAAACAACATCAGTGTAATTTATCTTGTACGGCTAAAATGCATACCGCTGAAGTCGAACGTCCCCAGGGTAGTCAATGCCAGAGTAATGAGTTCAGGACTCTTTTCGGTCCCAGTAGTCTTGAAAAACAATGAACATCATGCCAAAACAAGGAGGAAGCTGAATTCTATACACCTGAGTTGCATTATAATCTCGGGAAATGGTCGAGGAATCCCCTCGGACAAGGGAGGGAGGTGCCCCTAACGGCTTGTATGGTTGTCCACTGAGGATAAAAGATAAAAGGTCGAGAAGACGAGCTGAAGGCGGGTAAATGAAAATGGGTCGGACACCAATTAGCAAATAGACGATACCTTGAATAGTCTTTAAAAGAGGAGGTATATGTCTAGCAATAGCCATAAGGGCTTGACGCAGGGGCTCGCTTAATCCACACGCAAACATTAGATCAAGCTGGTCGTGTAACAACTTGGTCAAGTTTGGACCAACGGCAGCTGCGAGCATGCCAACACATTGGAACATCGGTTCCTCTGATGGTGCATTCTTCTTCCTATATATCGAGGTCAGATGAAACGTTGATCAAAAGACAGGTGGCCTACCCCCGCATCTGTAGGCCATGCTTGATTTGATCCATAATTCGCTCTAGGAAAGGTTTCATCTCACTACCGACAGCAGTCGCGGTATGCCCAATGGCAATGAAAGCTACACCATACATTAATACAACAAATAGAATTCTTTGAATGGATGAATCCACAAACCAAATGATCGTTCATTTGGCTTCTCCAGCTGAGTTAATAAATGTGCCATGGCCTTGTGAAGGTAGTGTTCCGCGAATGTTTGGGTGTCATAAACAGCCAATGTGGGAATCATGGTGATAACCATCTTGCGAACTAGATGTTCCCGATGCTGTCGGAAGCTTAATACTTGCTCAGCTGAATCCAAAAAGTCCTCCTTCATAAACTGACGGTAAGGTATGAGAGATCAAACGATGTCTAGAACTTCAAAAAGAGCGGCACCCACCATGCCACCATGAAGCAGCAGTTCCCGATATGTCATTAGGGAACCATGAATAACTTCTGGTTGCGTCATCCTCAATCCGGCCTGGGCATCTTGGAGTATCTTCATCAAATACGGGCTGCGGGGTTGTCTCTCTCGTTGCGTGATGATCTCCAAACAAGCAGCCAAAAGTTCTGCCGCGCCCTCCCTCACTATTACCTTTGGATCTCTCAAAGGCACCAAAATTTTGTCAAAGACGAGGCCGATATGCGAGTAAAAGTAAGTAGGGCTATGTCGCGCCAATTCTTTCAGAATGAGAACGCCAGCGTATCTTTTGGGCTCCTGCCTGTCCGCCTGCAAGAGCCCGATTGCAGCAGGAACCTCGTAGTCCATGAAGTGTTCTCCTAGTACAGCACGGCCAATGTCCGCAATCGTTCCGAGAGTCTTGGATGCGGCAAGCATGACATTCGTGTCCGGGTTCGGCAGCAATGACTTGACGTAGTTATAAAACCTGAATAAGTTCCTCTTTGATTCGATCGTTTCCTCCCCTCCAATTTCCAGAAGATAATCTTTGAGGGATTATAGAGACAGAACAGAGGTTTCCAGTTCGGAAATAAACGCACCGATAGCCAAAACTCCTCCCAATTTCTCAACATTGCTCGAACTATGTACAAGGTTGAAAAGACGCCGGTTGATATTGTCGTCCCACATTTTGGCCGCTGCATCAGACGACATCTCTGCGACTGCATTTGTAACCTAGAAAGCACGGTAGGTACACGTATCCTCGCCAAGAACGATGACTTACGTAGTGCTTCAGATCTTCGGCTGCCCTCACTCTAGCGTCAAGATTCCTGTTCCGCAAACCTTGAAAGATAGCATCGAGTGCACTTGACTGAGACGCAACATCGATAGATGTCATTGTGTAGTGCAAGGCTGAGCCGCTGACCGTGACAGCGTCGCTGAAAGCAAACGACTAGGACGTGTGGCTGTTGTTGTACTAATTCACTGCATCAGAGTCCGCGTTTGGTACACTATTTGGCCTTGTTTGATTTTCAAGCCATTGGCTTGGAAAAACTCTCACTGCATTTTCTCGGCATCTGCTCTTCTACTAACGTCTTGGCATGTTGTAATACCTATGGTGTGGGACACATAGTCACCACTTTTGTACAATCAACAATTGGGCATCCAATTTTGGCCCAATTTCTTATTCCTCTTGCCAAAGTGTTTCTTTTTACAGTAGGACAAAATCCTCTCGAGGGATTTCCTTTAAATTCATTTCCCAAGGAGATTTTTTTTGGATGGCGTGAAATTGGCCATGTGACGTCACAGTATCTATATAGGGTAACTATAACACGTGTATTAAACCACATGTATGCCTGGTGCCTGCATCTACTCTGACTACTCATCAAACTGTCTTGCAATATTATCAGGAATATGTCTGTGTGATGTGTATTTTCTGGAGCTAAATTCCTTCACTTTGGTTTGAGCATCTCTTGCCCCAAGACCTGCATGATAAGCATCCATCATCAGGAAATGCCTTCAGTGGCTGTCGTCCCAGCCATGACATATCGTACCGTATCATGATCTCGTCCACGCAGCTGACGTTGTCGGGTCTGTTGTTGATATCGTCATCACAGCTGACGTTGTCGACTTGGGTAGTCTGTATCACATTTATACCATACTACTGTAGTCGATGTAGACACTATATTATCATTCATATACATTATCAGTCAGTATCGAATTTGTGACTATGAGGCAACAGTTAACTATCGGCGTGAAGACTGGAGCTCTTCAAAAAAATGAAAGTCTATGTATCAATTGAGAAAGAACTCCAGGTACTCATCAACTGCATGTTCAGGCCCTGACGAAGGATCTACCAGCCCACTACCAAAGCGAGGGATAAGGTGACAACCTCTCACAACCTTCCTTGCATTGACCTAGTGTTGCCACGGCTCGGCTCGGCTCGGCTTTGGCTCGGCTCATTGCAGCTTGAGCCATATTTGGGTCGGCTATTGAGCCGAGCCATTGGCTAATGGCTCGGCTCCGGCTTGAGCCGGCTGCAAGCCATGTGAGCCGTGGCTTCATATCCAAAAATGGAAGGTGTTGATGTATCTGACTTAATTCACACATTATATGAGAACACCCTGTTTAAATTACCTGATTAGTAAACCAGATGATCCATGCTTCCTATCTTTCCACAGGCACCAGGAGAACCATGGGATGAGTATTTTATAAACTTTTGGGCATAGGCTAATCAAACTTGTTCAAGAGAGTAAGAACGCATAAAAGAATATTATAAGCTTAATAACATAGAATAACACACAGCACTACATCGTCGACTATGATTCGATTTTTTAGCTTGAGGGAGTGTCTTCCTATATGCCTCCTCTAACTCCTTCTGAACATTGGGCAAGACAGGCATATGGTTCTAGGAAACAACAAAGTTAGAAACACATCAGTTTCGTATCCAGGACGTTTCGCTCACCTTGTACTCCATGCTAAATTCACCTGAAGATCCAATAAATATTAGCCACACAATGACAAACGGGCTTCTGAAAGCGCACCTTTGCCCTGGGTAGCCCCTCGTAGCTGATTCGAGTACCTGAACATGTCGTTCAACGCGACTTCTGACGAGCACGTGAACTCGTTGATACGACCACTATTGATTCCAGCTTCGAAATTAGCTAATGTCCTCTCAATATAGCCCATAAAA
>QLOR01000099.1:0-44273 GCA_003313825.1 Sarcodon aspratus
TACAGGGAAATGAGGATGATTTGATGGACGACCTACCATTTACTACGGACTACTTTTAAAAATAGATGGTGCAGATCCTGTTACCCTCATATCGCACTTTCCCTTGAAGGGGCTTATTTCATTCCGATTGAATTATTATTTTTGATTCATACAACTGTCTTTATGATATATTTGAGAATAGTCATTTGTCTTGGTTAGAAGGTAAGTGCTCGTCACATCGATGAATAAAAGGCAAATTGTCGGGGTTTCGCGGCGTTCTAAAATTTCGGGCGAATGTTTGAAAATGGCAAGCAATGTTCGTTATTTGGACATGCGTGTCAACAGCTTCATCAGACCATCTATACAAGTCGATTGTGCCGCCCCTCTTCCGAAGCGGACAGACGCGGCCCGACGTCGGACTTTAACTGTAGTTTGTGATATGGAAATGGGATCCGAGTCTGCGTCACATACTATGGCTTATGAAACCCAATGATCCTGCCTGGTGCATTTTGCCTTGCGTGCGACCCATCCGGACTTCGAGTCTCTTCGATTTATCAGTTACGTCCTGCGGTATACAATTTCTGTCACCACCTTCGTCATGTGTATCATCATAATCGTTCCTTTTTTTTCAGGTCCCGGAGAAATATTGAATGTGAAACGTCCATATGGCTGTACGACCCACATAACCATCCCATCTGCTTTCCTCTGCAAGTTTGAGCCACCCCTTCAACTGTTATTATACTTCCCATTATGGTAGTAAATGCTGTAGCTGAGAACGTTTTTGGTACCCTTGGTGAGTTCGGTTTTCCAAATGCGCTGCTGCATTTTGTGGTCCTCACTATCATGATGCCCCTGTGCCATAGGTACTATAGGCTGGAGCGTGCAGTTAATTCCACAGATATACAAAAGCCATCGCACCAAGTCAACTACAGGGTTATCCGAATATCTTCTGTGAGAAGCGTCTCAGCAGTTCACTGCTTCAGGTAATTTTACCTCCATCCACTCTAGACTGTTATGGGCAATAGCGGGCTCGTTCCTCGGAGTATACGTGATTACCCGGAACCTGAACTTCCCTTTAATACTACAGAGTCAGCTGTTCACTACCCTGTCGACGGTGTCCTGGGTTCAGGTAATCGTCTTTGCGCTTTCCAAGCCAGAGAAGCCTGGTACTCACCTCTCTTCTAGTGCCAGTATTATGGCCGAAGGCGTCCATTGATTACTTGTCTCGTGATGTTCTTTACTGCCTTAGCTATTGTGGCCAGTTTTGAAGTCGGCATGGTCTTGGGAAACTCGAGTATGTACCTTCGTCCTCACATTACTCCATCTTTCCAACTCATCGACCGTCTGTCCAGCCTGCTCTGAAGACAGGCAACCAGAAGCCTATACATTTTTTCGGGATATCAAGCGCTATATTGCTGGCTGCTGGACTTTTGTATGTCTTTCTCTCCTCTCTCGAAGATATCGGGGCTGAATTTCAATGGGCACAGCCCCCAATACTACGAGATATACAAACATGGAGAAGTCATCGGTATATCTATGATCTTTATGCTCATCGACTGGTCCGGCGGCGTCTTTTCTATCATTTCATTAGCCTTCAAGGAGACATTTGATGTCATCGCAGGAGTAGCTTATGGCCTTATCGTCGTAAGCATGTTCAACTATGATCTGTTCAATGTATACTCAGAGGCGGCGGCGACGATACAGCTGCTCGATGGTATCATTCTTTTGGCTTATCTGATACCCAATCCTATCGCAAGATGGAAACGCCGAAGAGAGCAACAGGCAAATTTATCAGTGGAAGCTACCCCTAACGACCCCAATCCCATAATAAATACGGAAGAAGAAAAAGGTCCCGAGACAATAGATCCTCCGAGTCGAGCAATGGTGGGAGACGAAGAGAAAGCTCCGGAAGATCAAGCGGACATTCAGTTGGAAAATTAACCTTACCAAGTTTATCGCACCATCAGCTCGTTCCGAAGTTCCCCATGGACATTTCGTAGTCGTATTCCAACTGATGCTGCAGCTCTCCTCGATCTTTCGCAAGTGGCTTCCCATGAAGTAATATTGAATTCGGTGGGGCAGCCGTAGGATTGGCTCCGATCTTGTTGTCCATTCATTGCCTTACTATTTGTTAATGCCTAATCAAATGCACATGTTAATCTTAGTTTTTCTGGCAAGCAGGCGGTTTCTGCCGAAGGCAGGAGGCATTATAAAATCAGAAAGTACTACACGCTATAGATGTTGCGATTCGCCCCCGCAGGATATCCGCAATTTACTTCACTATTACACCTTAAAGTACTCCCGTTATATTCTATCAGAAGCAGAGCGACCAGGTTGCCCTTCACCCACCAGGGGCGCATGTCCGTCCTCTGTTGAATTAACTTCCTGTCCTCCGTACTTCGATCTTGCACTGCTTCCACTCTCGCTCTCATCAAACAGCACTTCGTTTTCCAAATCCTCCGCACTTCTACCGCTGTGAGATTTTGAGAGCGAATGGGGTTTGGACGATAATGAGTGGTTTTTCCGAGAGGATCGAGAAGAACGGCTTTGATGACTAACAAAGTTCGAAGAGCCAGCCACGCCGTTGGGAGGAGCTGGAGGATGTGATGAGGACTGTGGAGTGCGTATCGGAACTCGGTAGAAGTCCTCAATGTCCTCATCGTAGTCCTGTTCTCCAACAAGAGATATGTCAGATTGCTCTGAAGGCACGTTCGAGCGGGCGTAAGGGAGATTTCGGCATGTGCCCTTGCGCAAATGATTAGCGTACGAATATAATAACAGTGCGAGGTAATCTGAATCGTATTGGTCAGTGGTTCGTGTATGACTCTTTAAACGCTAGCACAGATAACGAACTTTGAGCAGCCACCCTAGCACAATTAGAGTGAGAGCGAATCCTTTCTCGCGATTCCATAGTCCCATCGCCAGTTCTGCTCGCCGGTCATCAGGTATGTCCTGGTGCTTTCCAGGGTAGTTGTCGATAATGGCTTGTTGTGCTGGCGAGTTAGACACGCGTCGTCCGTCGTGTGGGGTGTATACCCACCAAGAGACAGCGAAGAATACTGTCCACGACGTTGAAAGTATATGATCGGCGAAAAAGATGTGGGCAAAATATAGCGTGCTTCTAGGGTCTTCCTGGAGACGTTTTTTCAACAATGATATGTAGGTGTTGTATTGATGTTGTGTAATGTGACGTACCTTCCGTACTGCTTTGAGGCCCCATCCAAGTGCCACGAGAGCGACAGTTGAGTATATGTATAGAGTTAGCTGTGCTGCAGAACCTCCTGCGCCGGTCGGAGTGTTTGACTAGACTTGAAACCTCATTTTCAGCTGGCCAAGGGTCGTGTGGTAGTGTAAATTCCTCCCTGTTCTCTACTTCCTTCGGTAAGCGAGTTACGAAGAACGATTCCACGTCTCTGTCAATGGTTGCTCGATCCACCGTATGGAGCTCTCTTTTTCTGGTCAACTTGTTGAGTTTCGGTTGCCGAAACGCTGCCCGAATCTTGTCCACTGGCCTGCTCGTGATGAAGAATTTGACAGAATCCATGGATTCTAGCTGCGTCGCGAGGACTGACAGGATCGCAGACTCCGCTTTGTCATCTTGGCATTCATCCAAGGCATCTATAATGAGGACAATTGGCAATCTCTTTGACTCGTCAGGATCTGCCTTCAAGTACTCGACGAGACGTTGAAGAGGGTTGATGAGGAGATTCTCGAGCTGGTAGGACAAGGACTCGTGTCCCGCCTTTGGGTTATCCTTGATGACCTTAGCGATGATAGGTCTAAATTGATGGAATTTAGTCGTCAAGTCGCAGGCGAGAGTAGGGAATATAAAGTTGATGTCGCTCCTGTCTGTGACACCTCGCGAACAGAAGAAGCTTGCTCCTAGGTGTCCTTCTGCGAAAGCACGTTCCGCAAAGCTCTGCGCCAACGTCGTCTTCCCCTCTCCCGCCTTTCCACAAAGCCAGTATACTGAATGGTCATGTTCGTCTTTAGCCCATTTTTCGATTTCGTCCAAAATTCCAATCCTTGTGCCTTTCAGGCACGGCTCTCGATTGCCAGAGCGATACCCGGCAGTCTTTGCGTTTGGGAGCTCACATAGAAAATCTGTGAAAGTGGTTAGATATCCGACCTTACGTCACAGCCAATGATGAGGCGCACCAGATTCCTGCAACAATTTTGATGATCAGTTGAGTATTTACCACGATAGGGAATTGTCGAATATACACTTACAACATGTTCTCGGTTCATTGCGTATATATCAGAGGTCATATCGTACAGATCCTGTTGCAGAAATGTCTATTACCGTTTGTCAGCAAGCCCCGACAATTAAGCACCATACAAAATACCTGGTAATTAAGAATCGCTTCCCGAATGTCCTCCACAACATCGACGATCTCTCCTCTCTGATCAGCATTGCTCAAGAATTTGACGAGAATATTTGAATGTGATAGTTCTTCCAGTTTCTGACGAGCTTTGCCAAGTGACCTACACATTCCAGCGTCATATTTGTCTGTATCGAACGAAGCTCATGTCGCTACTAATCTCTCGAACTCACGTCTCCTCGACGTCTCCCGCTCGGTGTACTTGTGAGCAGGCAAACCAGAAGTGATCAGAAGAGAATCCATCATCGACTGGATCTTCGGCACTAATTCCTCGATCTGTTTCCTGTTATCTGCAGTTTGCTGCATTAAACGGATGAATGATTGAGTCGAGATTTAGTCGAACCAAATGATGGACTCACATCGTAGTTGGTAAGGAGAATAGAGAGCATTCCAATAGCGCTCTTCAGAGGAGCGAAAGACTCTGCAGCGGAAGCTGCAAGAGCAAGACTAATCTTGAACGTGCTATACGCCACATTCGGCAGTGAAGATTTATCTCCAACCGGTGACGGGGATCTGCTGGATGACGATTTGAATATTCGGGGTAGCTTGAGATGATTGCCAAAAGGCTTTGACATGACAATTCGTTAGGATGGGAGGATGGGTGGTGCAGGAAGATAGGACAGAATTGTAGCGGTCAGATATTGGGAGGTGCCGTGACCACACGAAGTACCCGCACGTGCTAACGTTTAGATAAGTGGCCCAGGATTATTCCGGATGTCGACAGGCCATCCAGCATACGCCACTGCATCCTCCGTATGTCTAAAAACAATGCACCATGACCGCTGGGATATCACAATCTTGATGGCGTATATGCATCGGATCCGTCAAAACCGGAGTCCAGGAGTAGGTCTTCATCTCCAACGGATAGTGGGTGATAGGATGATTTGTACTCAGCCAGGGCCAGGGACACTCGACTGGGTTGGTATTTCGGATCATGATGAAGAGGTGGCAGAACTTGAAGGTGACTTGAGGATCATTCTCGAGGTCAGAAAAATCCATGAGAAAAGAGTCAAATCTGAGTGTGAACAGTTCGACCACAGAAAGCTATATTATGTGTCTTATGACACTGCGTCAAACTGATAGCGTACGCGTGGAAATATTGGAGCTGAAAGTCATGGTAAGCCCTCAGTGGAAACTATCGGCCAGAGGGTTACATGAATACCCACCGGCTTAGACGCATCAGAGGTCATTCTGACACCCCCATGGCATTAGTAGATCCTATACGCCTTCCTGTCCAGAGGGTTTAGGCCTGTCCGATATGACGAGTTCAAATAGCGTGAGTCGATAGAGTCCAGCGGCAACGAGTTTGTAGTAAACCATAAACGTGAAGTTATGCGGAATTTCTGTTAAAGAAGTATGTACCAAGATCGCGCAAGTCAGAGAGAGTCGTACAAGTAGATAAACATGAGTCTCGCCTCAGCCGGATGTAGAACGACTGAGGCAGAATTATCTACGTCGCGTCACGGTGTTTTTATACAACGGACTTCGGGTTGAGCCACATGTGATCCATGACCTACGTACAATTTCGATACTTTGTGGATGAATTCGTGTCCCGTTAGTAACAGTAATAGCAGTACCCTGCTGGGATTTGCCGGAAGATGCTGAGACATTTTGTGCCTTGACTTGACTCTACGACAGACGCGGACTGCGATATGGTCAGGACCAGGACCGTCAGGTTAATACAACTGCCCTCGGTGGAGTTTGGCCAGTACGACACTCCCGAATCTACGTCATAACCATGGGATCCCGGAGACCGTGACAGCAAAGCCATGGTGATAGACCTTTCTGGTGCCGGTGAACTGGTGAAGTCGCCCGTTGCTGTGCGTATACACTGGACACAGGCGAGATATCCGAGCTTTGCATTGTCAATTATTGCATGCCTTGGGATGACACGAGAGTGGTTTATGGTTACAGATGCTAGCGGGGCGGATCATAGCGATGGATATGTATCAAATAATATTGGCCAACCGGATAAAGAGTGAGTTTCCGCACAAAATGCTTTGGACGATTCTAGTTAAGCTTGATCGAGATCTTTGATAAGTCGCGTATCCGTACTATACGCTCGTGCTGGTAGCCCATCGAAGGATGTCACATTTATTCCATCTCAATGGCTCTCTTGGGTCACTGTGCTTTGCTAGGCGCACACGTCTTTTCAGGCTTCCTTAGTTGATTATCCCAGGTATTGCGGATTTCGTACTCGAACCCAGCGAGCAGAGTTGGATATCGACATGGTAACGGCGTCCTTGCAGAGTCTCCATAGGTAGGAGTGACTCAAATTCGGATTTTGCAGCGGGGTGTGTGCAGAAGAAGTCATTCTATGTGCGCCCTGCACCGACAACCCAGATATATTGCGTCTGGATTTAGTATGGAAGGTAAGATAACATCGCAGCCCGTATTGCCCAACTGACGTCACTGTGCTTGGACAGATAGGGATGCAAAGCGCGCTGTATAACATACCATGGACACACAAGCCGTGCACGTCATGCGCAGCTCATCAATGCATCACACTCCAGGGACACTCAAGCTCCTCGAACGTTCGAATCTATCGGTCTGGTTCACTCCGAAAACATCGCACGGAGATTACCTGCTACTACTATATCATCCCACTTGGTGTATCTCCAGCGCCTGAACATTATTCCACGAAGATCACTCTTGTAAATTCGATTACTCACATGGAAGATGGAAGACACGTCGTCGGATGCAGCTGGTCGCAGTACCTATCAGCAAAATTCCCCGATGGCTTCTGGAACACAGGGGCACAGACAAGAAGTCGCCTGAGCTATACTACCGGTTCGCTTCTGTCAATCACTCTCAACCCTTGTTCCGCACTTTGTTTCTTGAGATCTTGATATGAACTTGACTACGACTTCTGACGCATAGTTTATTGCCTCTTAAATTTCCATATAAAACAGCTATATTTATTCATACATATTGCGTTCAACACAAGAAAGTCCAGCGATTGAAACAAGATTCGCGGTGAGAAATTACATGTAAAGTATCAATCAGTATAAGCAGGTTAAAGTGTGCCTACGCGGACAGAGGGAGCATATATGAACACAGTTGACTTATCGCTACGAATCTACTTATCACCTCAAGCAAACAAATATACAAGACATTTTTATATAATATCCCAGAGCTCCTCAAGAGCGCAGCAGAACTAAAACAAAACCTCAGTAATCAATTCACAAAAGGATCTCAGAGAATACGCACCTTTCCACAAGCCACCGACGCGCTGAGTGGATAGTTACTTATACTGATTTTCTCGTCAACCATGCCATCGGCAAAGTCATCACTCCCTCTCGCCATCGCACCGACGAAGATCGCGATTGGCCCCGTTTGTGGTAAACTGGGAAGGTATCGAGACAATCGCATAATAGGTGCGTCCCCAGATAAGGCTGTTCGCCACAAGGTCCATCAGGAATTTAAATTACGTAGGAATAATAGCGACAACAGACCAATTTTGTATGTATTAGCGGGCAGATGGTCCGTAACCGGGTTCTAGACATATCGTAAGTGGCGTAATGTTAGTGGCATAGGCACGCACGTACCTTGACAATCTTTAATAACTTTTCTGGACCATTCACACCCCTGATGAACAGTTTATGAAGGAGTTGGACTTTATCACGAATCAATACATGCACGAACAATAATAGATATAATGAAAATAAACTCACCCATCAACCCGCTGAACCGCTTGAACGTCCTTGGTATTCTTACATGAGGATTAACTTCGATAAGAACGCCTTTTGTAGTCCGTATATACACTTGTAAAAGTCCAGCCTTGTTCAATGGCGAATCCAACAATGTCAACAAACACTGTACCGAAAATTTTAAAATCAGATATACAAGATCGAAGGAGATAAAAAAAAAATAGCAAGGCACACCTGATGGGTGATATCTGGTCTAGCATCTGCGATGTCCCTCCCAGTTTTTGCCAGGATCCCTTGATGATCATCACAATTCAATAGCGCATACTTAACATCCCCCTCTCCCCCTCCCTTACCCCCACCCGGTCCTCTACCCTTGCTCGAACTGACCCGATAAGCCTCTAGACACGCCCTCTCCAAAATCACATACAGCCTCTTCTGCCCATTGGCAACGACGCTATTTTTGGGGACATGATGCTGCACAGGCAGCATATGTGGATTGTTGGCGTATAATTGTTGTTGTTGTTGCATTTGGTTACTCGCGGCGCCAGGAACGTGTGGGATTTTTCTAGGTAGCGGTTTCGTCGGTCTATCGCCTCCTCCAACAATTTTCGTAGCGTTCGTTGTGGTGTTAGTGTTGAGATATGACCGAGAGGGGTGAGTGTGAAGTGACGAAACAGAAGCGCTGGATGTTGTTATTCCAGAACCGGTGGAATTGGCATCTTCTTTATCCAAGTCGTCCTCCACGTCCATCTGGTCGTCATCCAAGTCATCTCCGCGTGCAGTCCGCCTCGTTTGCGACGAAGACGACAAGTCGTCAATAGGTGTAGATTTCGGTCGTTGCACGAGGTCTGCGGATAGTCGTAATGCTTGTGAGGGATGTGGGTTGAGCAACGCAGTGTTTACGATGGATCCTGAATGGCGGCGACGACGGGATGGTAGTTTGTGTTCACCCATCATGGCGGTAGTTATGTCCGAGAAAAATGAGCAAACGTTGACGCCGATGTGCTTTCAGCGTTCTATGAGTAGCTCAGAGGCGGATACACGTGAGTCAGCAGGCACAGCGACTTTACACAACTTGAACTTGCGAGAAATTGCCGTGACATTCAACCGTCCCATCGAGGTATAGTACAACAACGATAAACTACTATGCACAGAATTATACTGCAGCGCTGTAGTGAATTCAGCGCTGGCACCCTTCGCGAGTCAATCCCTTTTAAATATACACTTCATCGGCACGAAATGATTGCATCAGACACGGAAAGGTCGCCCGTCCCGATTCATATATGGTGGACTCATCAGGCTAGCTGTCGACCACCAGGAGTACTAGGGATTCGTACAGCAAGTCCGCGTTCACGGGTAGACTGAAATGCGAGCAACAACCAATAGTTTGAGAGTCTAGCAGACGTGACTGTCCTCGTGTCAGAACAAACTCGATAGCAACATGACCTACAGGGCTGCTTGATAACGACTTGACTACTTCGCGCGAAGTTTATCCGTCTTCCCTCTAGTAGGTTCTATCTCCTTATCTTTCCGTCCTGCCTTGATCCCGACCACTTGATATTGCAGCCTTGAGAATAAACAGCGGATTGAAGAGAGAATCTCGTAGAGCAGTGTGATAGTATTCAGTGGCAGGTGCTCCACGAGTACGTCCGACATACAGCCGGAACGCGGCGTAATAGCTGAGAGGGAAGCCCGCGCGGCCACTACTGTCGACAAACATTTTTAATAGCGATTGGATCCCAACAATCTCTTGTCCCTCACGATGTTTAGTATGACAAGTGATCAGATTCCCCAGGGGTGCTTTGAAGGGTATTTCGACGCGTTCGAAGAAGCAGGAGGGCGTCGCTCATCGATATGGATCGTTGCAGCTCCGTCCGGATCACATGCGGTGCGTTGATCAGGAGTTGAATCGACTGGCACAGCTGATATCGGCAAAAGGCATCTGTGAGAAACGAACTCGTCAGAGCGGAACCTTGGTGGGTCCACGCAAGCAGGTTGTAGTAGTAAAGAAGGGGACTCAGCGAGTCACCGCATTTGAGAGTTTGAGACACTAGACGAGTACCGTTGGGTCCCTACTGCTAAACTCAGTTACGGTAGAAGACTAGAAGCATGAACGTCTAAATAATATGAGTCTAACCTGGCGGCGGTTAATTATTTAGTCTTGCTACATGATCATCTCTTGGTACGATACATAATCGCCGGGAGGGTTCCTGATAACCACAATTGACAAGCCTGATAACCTAATTTACAAGATTCCTACTCCATAATAAGCCCAACGATCTACGGTTAAATTGATCTAGACGATAGCATTCATCCATACCAACGACCCAGAGTTCTTTTTTGTTTTCTTTTTATACTATATATTGATAGCCTGAGTGCCATGACGAATGATATGTACCCGCTTTCCTTCAGTCTTAAACTGTTTGCTGAATAGAAGAAGCCCGGCCTTATGTGCAATATCTGGGCGACACAGAGATGAGCAACGCAGAGACCTGCATCACTGGCACCCCACACTTACCTTCGCTCACCAAAATCACCCAGCCCCGGGATAATATACGCCTTTTCGTTCAATCCTTGGTCGATCCATCCAGTTATCTGCGCAGAAAAACCCAAGATCAACACGCCACGACTGCATCGCGAAAAGTGACAGAAAATACTCACAACCCTCAACTGGGAATATCTCGCGCAAAAGTTACTCAAACCTTCAGGCGATGAGATCTGCACCAAGAAGGAACATTAGTACGTGTTACTGGTGTCTGGTGAGGCAAATACGATCTCACAAGGTTGATAAAGATTATTCTTTCCTCTGGCACACCATGTTCCATCAACACTTCCACGGCTTTCATCGCTGAGCCGCCCGTAGCTTAAATCCACGCATACAATGAAGAACAGTTCGTCAACTAACTGACCAATCATGGACAATGAGATCAAATACACACCAAGCATCGGATCCAACAACAGAACATATCTCGAAGCGATATCTTGCGGGAACTGAAAGAAAGAAAAAAGACACATCCAAATCAACATCATAGAGACAGAACAAACGATCACGACCAATGTCACGAACCTTTGAATAAAACAATTTCGGCTGAGCGGTCTCCTCATCCTGCCGCCAACACGTAAAATGGCATGATCAACAAACACAGTCCATCTAACCTGAAAATCTAACACGGAAACTCACCCTCTGAATCAGGATCTTCCCGATCCTCACACTCCTACACACTTCTCTCAACCCTACTTCCATAGCCTAAGAAACATTGATTCTCGCACATGAATGCTCAGAGCCTTGGACGAATGTGAATGACGCACCTCCCCGGCTCTCAGAATCGAAACGCCGCATATTTTTCCTTCAAATCCGACACCTTCGTAACTCGCCCCCTGGGTACCAAGTCAGCATCTTGGATGGAAAACAAGGGAAGAAACGTGAAAAAGACTACTTGCAGTGGGTGTTTCCACAGTCTTCTTTACGACAGGCAGATGATTCAAACCCTCTTCGACCAAGAGCCTAATGATTCTATCCGAGTAGAACAAGAAATCGCCTCTGCTCGTTTCTTTGTCCCGTATGATAGTGTACAAAGCTTCTAGTTGAGCGGTCTGCGGAAGCGTAAAGACAGATGGAGGCAATGGCGCAGAGCTGGTTTGGGGCGTTCGAATTGCTTGCGAGCTCATACTGAGTTGGTTAATCGATTCGAACAACGTCGATCGATAAAATTAAGCCCACAAATAGGGGAAAGGAAGCGAGCACACGACCAAAGAAAGACAAGTTTCAAAATCAGATGTGTAAAAAAATCTACTCCATTTTGTTTCTTCAAGTCATTATCACACAGATCCTCGTAACGGAGAACAGAAAAATACAGTTATAAAAGCCGTGCGCGGACAAATAGAAATTCTTGGGAAGTCATACCGTAATTGTAAAGTAGAGAGAAACGAAGAGTATCCAATGATACACTAAGAGCATACACCCTCCCAGTGACAAGGTTCTACACTCCTCGAACAAAGCAAGACTTTCGGCCATTTTCCCGGAGCTATTTAGAAGCATTCTAGACGAGAGAGGATCAGAACCTAGGTTTTGTTATAGAGCATTGCACAACTTACTGCGGTGAACGATTCCTGGACCAGACTCATCGTACTCTTGCTTCGAACACCATAGGTTTTGGAAGGTGCTGAGAGAAGCCAAGATAGAACCACCGATCCAGACGGAGTACTTCCTTTCAGGAGGGGCAACAATCTTGACCTATGTCGCTTGTCAGTATGTAGCTGCGTCCACGATGGATAATGCGAACCTTCATGCTTGACGGTGCTAACGCAGTCAACTCCTTCTGCATACGATCAGCGATACCGGGGAACATGGTAGTACCACCAGAAAGGACAATATTGCCGTAAAGGTCACGTCGAATATCCAGATCGCACTTGTAGATAGAGTTATAACTGAAGAAAAGTATGTTTGACATTGATTTGTTGAATGAAATCATCAACTCACGTCGTCTCATGAATACCGTGAGCTTCGAGGCCAAGGAATCCAGGCTGGAAGAGAGCCTCGGGAGCACGGAATCTATGGCACATAGACTATAAATTGGGAGCTCAAGGGCAAAGCCAACGCAGAAACACACCGTTCATTGCCAATTGTAATGACCTGTCCGTCGGGAAGTTCGTAGCTCTTCTCAAGGGCAGAAGAATGAGCGGCGGTTTGGAGTTCCTGCTCAAAATCAAGGGCAACGTAACAGAGCTTCTCCTTGATATCTCGGACAATTTCACGTTCAGCGGTGGTGTGGAACGCGTAACCTCTCTCCATCAAATTCTTGATCAAGTACTCGGTTAAATCACGACCAGCGAGATCAAGACGAAGGATGGCATGCGGAAGAGCAAAACCCTCATAAATAGGGACAGTATGCGTGACACCATCACCAGAATCTAACACGATACCAGTAGTGCGACCGGATGCGTACAAGGAGAGGACGGCCTGGATAGCTACGTAGAAAGCGGGAGCATTGAAGGTTTCGAACATGATCTGGGTCATCTTTTCACGGTTAGCCTTCGGGTTGAGAGGGGCTTCCGTAAGCAAAACAGGATGTTCTTCCGGAGCGACACGAAGTTCGTTGTAAAAGGTATGGTGCCAAATCTTCTCCATGTCGTCCCAGTTTGTAACGATACCGTGCTCGATGGGGTACTTCAGTGTCAAAACACCACGCTTGGATTGAGCCTCATCACTAGCGTCAAGTTAGAACGGACAGAGCGTATCTGATACTTTCAGATCATACCCAACATAAGAGTCTTTTTGACCCATACCAACCATCACACCCTGGTGACGAGGTCGGCCCACGATTGAGCTGAATGAGCTGTAATCAGAAATAGAGACAAATTGTCGAAAAATGGCTACTTACGGGAAAACAGCACGGGGCGCATCGTCACCTGGACCATAATAAGATATACACACATATATAATACCATTAAAATGTCATCATACCAGCGACTGCACCAAAATCATGTTAGATCAGACGTCAGAATCGAAGGAGCAAGAGACACTTACACCCAGCTTTGCACATTCCGGAACCATTGTCAATAACCTGGTGGACGTGATCAGTTGCGATGGGGAATGGTATATAAGTCAGATACGTACGAGAGCTGCAACCTCATCCTCCATTTTGCTAGTTAATTCGTAATTCGTAAAGCGAGAAAATATGTAGGGGGTTTAGCTGGATGTTGGAGTTTTTAATCGATTGTGATAAGAGAGGCTGTGCGCGCAGCGAAACGATTATATAACACGGCAAAACAGTGAATGGCACAGCACAATAATCAAGGCAACAGCTGTGAGCGAATGCTACGCGCGCCGAGACACACAAAGAAATGGAGATGGTGCACTGACCTTGCGATGATAGCGTCGACGTTAGTTGAGAGACAACTCACAAATCAGTCTGAGGCGCTCTGTCCATCAATCTGTTTAGGGCAGGACGCGGTTATATCCGGTAAACCATTTCATGAATACTACTGTATTATGGTACAGTTGTTTTTGTACACACAAACAATTCGCAGCAAGCGAGTTAAAATAAATAGAAAAGTCTTAGCTTTTAAGTTCCGTGTACTCTGACGCAGATCTCTTCGGCTTGCGTCCAATAAGACCCTTGTCCTTTGCCTTTAGATACGCAGTCGCACTGGTCCGTGACCTTTTAAGTGCAGCAGTGACAGATGAACGCCGAAGCAAAGTCGTCTTCGATGTTTCGGATGAATCAATAGGCGCAGCAGTGGCTATCTGATCTTTTGACAGAATATCTGCGAACGTCTTTGGCGGAGGTTCGGTCTGACGGTCCACAGTTGTCTTGTGTCTGCGGATCGTAGGCTCTGTACAGTTAGTTATTCGTCAGTTGAGTTCTTGGCAACGCAGTCAAATACTTCACCTTGCCGCGGCGGCGCCTGCATGCCTGACTGCGGAGGCGATGTCATAGGGGTCATAACCCCATAATCTTCACCTGGGCGACCTTGGTACATTTTCCCGTTGGTGTCACGAAATGTATATCGACGAGATTCTGAATCGTACGCTACTCGAGTAATTCCGTGAGGTAGACGATAGGAGTCCTAAAAACCGGCTCAAACGACACGTACAGCGGTCCAAATGGAATGCATACCGATTCAAACTGGCTCCAACTTCTAGGCATGTGTGTCTCCGGTAATTCTATTCTGTAAGTAAACGGGCAGTTGAGGCAAGTTGTGCAATTTATGAAAGACCAAAAGTCGAATAGTTAATTCTACTGCTCCCAATATGTCACGTGGTACGTAGCCCAAGAAGACGCAGACGCGTAAGCCGACGTCTAGTTTCTTACAACTTCTCCTCAATAACTTCAAAATGCCTCTAGAAGCCACTATGATGATTATCGACAACTCTGAGTTCATGCGCAATGGCGACTACCAGCCTACGCGCTTCGATGCTCAAGCAGATGCAGTCAACACGGTCTTTCAAACAAAGATCGATTCAAATCCTGAGAACACGGTCGGTGTGATGACCATGGCTGGCAAAGGGTATGTTTTTGTCTTTCCTTTGATAACAAATATTGCTGATTGGGTTGCAGACCAGAGGTACTTGTGACGCACACCAAAGAATTGGGGCAGATCCTTCAAGCTGTCCACTCCTCGTCACAGAAAATCGGAGGGGAAACAAACATACCCACAGCGATAGCAGTTGCTCAACTAGCTCTCAAGCACAGACAGAACAAGAACCTTCGTCAACGAATTATCGTTTTCGTTGGATCACCGCTCCATGGGGCAGCAGCAGATGAGCCGGCCATGGTCAAGCTCGCCAAAAAGCTCAAGAAGAACAATGTCGCTGTCGATTTCGTTTCATTTGGAGATAGTGTTGAGGATGGATCCTCCAACGTGTTGAAATCGTTTGCCGACAATGCTTCCAGCGGTGATAATTCGTGAGTTGCAATTTAGATTTTAGCCATCCATTTGCTCATGTGCTTTACATTTAGTCACTTCATCTCGATCCCACCTGGCTCTCTTCTCCTCTCAGATGTCATCTTATCTTCTCCAATCCTTGCTGCTGATCGTGGAATACCAGAGGAAGCTATGGGCGAAGCCGGTCCTTCAGCTGGTCCAACGGGTGCTACCGGGGGATCTGGCCAATTTGAATTTGGCGTGGATCCGAGTCTAGATCCAGAACTAGCAATGGCAAGTCACACCACTATCCTCTTATCTTGTCCTCTTATGACTATGGACTTGTACAGGCCTTACGGATGTCGATGGAGGAAGAGCAAGCACGACAAGCAGCATCACAGCAGCAGCAACAATCTTCTGCCCCTCCTGCTGACACAACGTCGACTCCAAAAGTCACAGGGGCCGAGACCATACCTGCCGATCCCACAGACGAGGAAGAAGAAGCTATGTTAAAACAGGCTTTGGCCATGTCTGAGGAGAACGATGTGGATATGGGTGATGGAAACGAAGATGACGAAGAAATGACGGAGGAAGAAGCTATCAACAGAGCTATTGCTATGAGTATGAAGCAGGATGAGGATGAGCAGAAAAAGAAATCATAATATTTATTAGTTTTGCTGATCCACAAGCCTTCATCTGTAGTTTTTACTCGCAGAGAGTAAGCTGCCTATTGGGTGTAAATATGGACGCATAATCCGAGTCTCTTTGAGAATATAGCGAGGGATACCATGTGATCATCAACACGATTGCAGTTTTTATCCCGTTAGATTAGCAATTCGAAATGAATGTGAGTGCAAAATGACGGGGACAGAAACGTTCCTTCCACCGTTAGTTCAGTATAAATAATTGTGTTGATGCTTATCCCTTCCTGACTTTTAGTAATAGTGCAGATACAGACTTGTATCGCGCTCGATACGTGATAGGCAAGCACTAACAATGCTAATGAAGACCTACGACAGCAGTCGACATGAGTCCTGTTCATTCACTGTGCTTTCCGCGGCCGCAACGAACATGCCGGATGGTCCGCGCGAAGAAGTAGCAAGCGTGAGAGTTTAACTCGGACTGAATTGCTTTCCGAGCCCGGTTATTACTTACTAAAATATTACATACTTTTGGTCCCTTACACGGTTACACCGGGACCTGGCGGCTTATACCCGTCACCTCTCTGAGAGACCTGGCTTTGTCACTACAGCCAACACGCGTTGCCTTGATTTATCAAGGTCTTGACATCCGAGCCACCCAGGCAATTTCACCGTGCGCTGCGGCCTGCCATGCTGCATATCTCGTTGTGCCAGACTTTTGCTGTTCCTCTGAGTCAGTCGAAAGGTGAGGGATTTACCTATAGATGTTAACGTATCATATTTGCTACGTTTTGCAGAGAATGTCCCTATTATGTTGTTGAGGGAAAAGATCTTTCGTTACCTGTTTAGCTGCGAACAAGGGGGTCTTTGACCTCCCATCACCTGCGTAGTAAACCCATGGATAAGCTGGACTAACGGATACCCTGTTCATCATTTTGTCGTCACTACAGGAAAAGTATCCCAAAGACCTCAAGGTGGCAAACGAGGTGCTTCAAGTTTGCTTGGAGGAACGACCTTCTTGGGTACCGATGCAGTCGCAAACCTGCCGACGACTGGCACCAACCGAGTCTTCTTCTTCTTAGCCGCGCTAGAACAGTCAAGACAAAGGTGACAAGCAAAATAGTCTTGCCCTTTGTCGAATTAAATTATACTTTGATATATGGAGTACTTCAAGTTTGTCCTCTTGTCACTCTTCTGGCTGAAGGCCAAAATTTTCCTCCCTCCCTAACTCCGCAAGCACCTGCTACCGAAGTTGTATCAGTGGAGTTGACTGCTTCGCCCAAAGCTGACCTTGATAGTCCCTTGATGCAGAGGGTATGAGGCAAGTCAGCCCCTGAGAGCAGCGTGGGTCACGGAAGTTGCCTTCATTTTCCTTGGGCTAGGTCCCTCGGAGCTTTTATCTTGTTATCGTTGCCGCTGTGCATGAGGATGAGGTGGTCGGCGATTCCGTGAGTGAGTTTGGTGTTTTGATAGTCGTTGTTTGATCTTTTCACGTAACGAGCCTAACACTGACACCGGTGTTAATCCCCTTGGAAATGTCAAAGAATTTGAAGAGGTCCCTTCAACAAATCATCAATCATTCCTCAACTTTGTGTCTTTTCCATCCGTCCTCACAAGAATACACAGCCGAATCAATGCCGTGCACCCGGACTATTCTTTTATCAGGCTCGCAGGCATTTCCAAGAACAGCAGGTGGATTTTATCTCAAGACGGAATCTGCCTTCACAGAAACCATTTATGCGCTTGGCGTTTGGTATGTCGATCAACTCCACGTACTTTATGCTACTTTATGTACGACACAGTTTCCACGGTTCCGACAGCACGTGTGGTTTTTACCGCTTCCTGGTTTGGTTCAAAACAGTTGATCAACCTCAGAATGTACAAGGACGGAGTCGGCGTTCGTAGAAACCATTTATGCACTTGTGATGTGGATCAACTCCACGTATTTTATGTACGACACAGTTTCCACGGTTCCGACGGTACGTTGTTACCGCTTCCTGGTTTGACTCGGAACAGTTGATCGCCCTCAGAATGTACAAGGTTTGCATTGCAATCACAGCTTGAATCAAACGTGATGATCCTGGGCTTGGAGATAAGATCCAACGCTGTGCCGGATTGAAATGTTGATCCGGCTGTTGCATTTCTTTTGTTCGGAGCCTATTGTCACAGGATAGTATTTCACGATGCAGGTCTAACTCGGAGATGTTTCTCTTGTCCAACCACGGGACCGAAATCACGTTCACACCAAGGCAGCAATGTTCATTCTACCTCCTCCTGCAAACTGAATTCCCTGTCAAAGTCCATAGGACTGGCGACCTCGCATCAGTGGAAAAAAAAATTACAGAGTTGAAATCTTCTCGTCCAAGTTCGCTTTATCTGGTCAAGACGTGCATGGTCTTAAGGGGTATCTGATCCATGGCACACTCTGCGCACATCATCTCTGGTCGCATGACTTTTTTGCTCGAAATCTTACGGATGTCTCTACGTGACATCTGCCTTCGACGACTGCTGCTTCCTCTTGGAACGAAGATCCGCGTGCACTCAGGAGAAGACCCCCAGAACTCCTATATGTGCCGGTACTAATGTGGACGAATTTGCAAATTTTGGGCCTGATTTAGTGGTATGCCCGATAATTTGTGTAGAAGGAAAGACCTCATTAGTGCACATGTCAGATACAAAGGCGGAGGGAAATACTCTTTTCAGCCCGATACCCTTGACGAACCTGTTTTTTTTCCTCCAATATTGTTTTGCGGATTAGTGCATTGCTCCAAGAAAATGGAGACGGATCTCTCCAAATATGGTCTCTGTATCGGATATCAAACGGCATATTCGGGGTCCTTACAACAACTGAACTTCTTTGTTGAACAAGTTACTGATCACTGAACGTTGTCGGTTTTTTCGAGGTACGTGATGATCTGACATTATCATCAACTGACGATGAATATGCGGCCGTATCGTACTCAAGTAAACTGCTACGATAAATATACGACTGCATCGTACTCAAGTAAGCTGCTGGATACTTCGTTCACCATCCTTTATTGATTTTGTCTTTCTTGAAATTGTGATAATGAAGACGACGAACACCATATACAACCTTTGAACGAACGATCAAATGGTTTAATCCATCAAAAGGCCTTTGATGGACCTCCAAAGAGAGTCTGATGCTGCCCCTTGCCGTCGCTTACCACGGCTCTGGGATTACCAGACCTGTAACCAAGGCGCAAATGGGTATTTAAGGCGTATTGCGTGTCGTATCTTGCCCAGCTTCACCCACCTTCGAGTCGAAATCCTACCTTGATATCTCCAACCAATACACCTACCGTTTCGAACTTTTACAATGCAGTTCAAGACCGTCACCTTCGCCGTTCTGTCTCTGATTGCTTTCAGTGAGTCCAACGCTCATTGCACTCGATTGAGAATACATTACTGACCTTATTCCAGTGAGCACATCTACGCTCGCAAACCCAATCGAGGCTAAAGAAGTGACTGATGTGAGTGAAATTTCCCCCAGACGCTCCGAGGACAGTTGTTCAATAGCTCTTCTCTCGACAGAGGTCTCCTGAGGCCGACTGCGCCCCATTCTGTAACTAGTGGTCGCCTTTATACAAATACCACACGATTCAACCCCCACCACGCGTTTCTTCCTATTTCACACTTTCGACCTACCCCCGTTCCCGTTTTTTAAATTTTCACCGATCCGCAGAGTCAAATAGTTGATAAAGCTCTCTCTCTGTTGCCGTCATATTGATTTATTCTTCGCGTGCTTATTAAGAAACCTGCGTGTATATATTAGTGACATTTCAACATGTCCAGCCCTTTTACTGTAATTCGACACTTTGGGTCGAGGCAAGTGCATCAACGCAAATACCGGGTTGATCTCTGTCAAGTGCCTGTGTGATCACGCATAGGTATCGGAGCGTTACTATATATCTGCCAGTGCGTCTACACGACCGTGTGCGGGTGGATGCTCTGTATGATGAGTAGTAAGGGGGAAGTACTAGCCTAACTTGTGACCGGAGTCCGTTCCGCGGACCGTGAGACAGTTCGACAGCCCTTCCGAGTCTCGGGCTGGTCGATCATCTGAGTAAAGCCCACAAGCGACCGGTCTAGTTACTAGCTAGGTTGTGGAAGCACATCTCGCTACTATGCCTACAGCCGTTAAATGCCCGGTAATTGTATACAATTGTTGAGACTACAGCTTTCCTCACTGACCGGCTATCGCCCCTGTGTGCATGGTTTATCGATTCCAATAATTGTAAAAGTTACGGTAGGAAAGACTAGTTGAAGTGATTAAAACAATCGCATTATCTGGAACGACATATATCGCAGTATTCTGTTTTGATATCGCACTGCTTTGGTCCACAGAATTTATTATATCAAGGGCTTCAGTGTGACGTTGTCAGAATTGAACGAATTATATTTATGCTTGAGTTCTCTGTAAAGCAGCACTGAGTGTAAGACTTCGGCGCTTACGACAGATTTCCATAATCGTCTAGTATATATACCGTTCGGTCACTGCCAACTGTGTAACTGTTAACCTTTTACTAGTGTAGTCGCTGTAGTGTTCGGGCAGCGTTCTCACACGGATGTGAAGTTCAAAAGTCAGCAACACTCAGGCCGGTTCAAGAGAGGCTGGTTAAGGTGTAGTACACCTGGCAGGTCGCCGAGTTGGACTATACTAGTTTATTTCAATTACTCGCAAGAGGTAATTTTGTCGATCTTTGCGGCGTAAGAACATTAAAATTTTGTCATCGCGAGGATTCTCCGCAAAGAATAAATAAAGTTACCTATCAAGCACAAAATGTGATACTAGAAGCACATAATGAGAGAATTTATTGCCTTGGCAAGTAAATCTTACGCGACAACAATCGTCTGAAATATGTCCCAAGGTACACGGTTGAAAGGAGGACCAAGTCTGGCTACTTCGTAGCTCAATCAGTCAAGCCCCGTCTTTAACTCCTGTCTCTAAAAAGATATAGTGGGCGTTCCACTGCATTTGGAACCATAAGGAACCGGTAGATATTTTAAGAATGCAATAGATTCATCCCGAGGCGGCAACTCATGATACTGAATTTGTACACCACTATTGTAGTACCAATCCTAGCGCTAATCATCTATGATAAAAGAAGACGCAGGTAAATGAATTGGTGTGAACGGGGGCACAGAAAGAAAGAAACAGAAGGTCGGGTGCGCAAGTCATCAGAAACAACGATGTCGTCGTCATGCCAAAGCTCGCCTTCCCAGATAACCAGCGCTTCTCTTGGTGTCATCCACCTGCTTTTCAGGGTCTCTCTATGCATCGAAAATAGCTCTCAATGAAGTGTTCTTACTCGGGTACCCCCTAGATCGGTCCCTCCGAGGTTTGCCCTAGTAATTGGTAAAATAGTATGCTCCGTCTTGCTAACCGGAATTTGCTGTTGTGTGCATCGACATGATCTGACCGCCGTGATTGAAGATAGCGTCCTAAGCTGGCTGCAATTTGAATATAGTGGCAAACGACATTGGATTATAGAGGCGGGGAGGGATGGTGAAAGGACAGCATGCCAACCATGAATTGACGCGATCGTGCATGGCGCCAAAAGGGCCGCCCAATTCTAAGATCTTGCTCGGTTCAGATCGTAGTCGTAGTGTAGCCTGGATACGCTGCAGTACGGGGATCGCCGAACATAATAGTTCGTCTAACTATTGTTCTAGCGATCTAGAATTGATTACTTCTGAAACATGCTTCTGTTATCTCGCTCCGACCGTCCAACTTCTCCTAAGAAGGCCCTGTGCATCATCGAACAAACCTGTAGAATGATGTCCTGAGAAAACCCGGACTATAGGGGGGCCAAGTTCAGTGGTTGTCATCGTGACCAATTGGTGACATGTATATAATAAAAGGTAGAAGCCTTTGGTGTCATCACTCACTCAAACTTGTCCCAAGCTCCATTCCCTCACACCCAGCTCTATCTTGATATCGTCAACCGACACACCTACTATCCCAAGAACCCAAACTTACCACAATGCAGATCAAAACTGTCGCCCTCGCTCTTCTGTCTTTGGTTGCTTTCAGTGAGTATGGCATCCAATCATTGCGCAAACAATGTTGACCTTACTTTAGTGAGCACATCTGCGCTCGCAAGCCCCGTCGAGGCCAAAGACCTAACTGATGTGAGTGAACTTCCTCTAGACGCTTCGGGAAAACCTGATGTAATGACTCACCTCTTCAGAGATCTACGGACGAAAGCTGCTATCCATTCTGTGGCTAGAAATCTCCTAGACGTGGGCTTCGATTTTCAGCACATCCAATCGTCATTCACGTCCTTTGATATATACCATGTATTATGTTTCCTTCCGCGTGGTTTTCTCTACGTAATATCTTCAAGTTACACTCGACTCTGTTTTCCGTATGTGTTCCATCTTTCAGCAGTGTGAACTGATTTTTACGCTGTTGTCATCATTTTGTCCTTGCTCGTGTTCTTCGCAGGTTGACTAGTAACGGTGTATTCTGTACGAACAATTTAGTATTCCTGACATTTTCAAAGAAAAGCGCACCGACGCAAAGGTCGGGTTAATATGATGCAAGGCGCGATATCATCGAACAGAATCTGAACGTGGCTATATCGGTGGGCCAGACAACTGTGCGTGAATCGTGATGGATCTCTTCATCAGAAGCGGTGATAGATAGCAACAATGCTATGTGTAAGCAGTAGCAAATATCACTACAAAACACACCGCATTCATCATGAACTACTAAACAGTAATCTGATCAGCTTCGGCTACGCAGGAAAACTAGGCACATAACATGTTTACTTCTGTTTACGGATTTACCATCAAATAAACCGACTTACTGTGTGCCGCTAAAATCTAGCTCTGTTGTCAATTCGCAGTTCCCCTCGCGATTTTAGAATACGAATTACATTGCTTACCTGCTCAAGGCTCAAGCGCACAATGAACGCACCCACTTCGACTTGAGAATAAACACTTGTCTGTATTGAAGTGTTGAACGTACGTCTTAAGTTTGGTTATCCAGTAGACTGAACACGATGATAGTCTTGCGTGAGCGTAGGAAGCCTGAGCAGGGTCGATGTTTTGCTGAGTCCAAATATATCATTTTCCAAGTTGAAACAGTCCGCCGTAGATGTTCCACAGCTGCAAACCACAACATTCTTTGTCGCAATTTGCGGGGTAAAAAGACTGGGATGGCACCATCAAGATTATCTGGGACTCCTCGGGATTGAGCGGATTCTGCTTGGCTTGGTTAAACTCAAAACGGATTCAAATTTTTAAAGTCAGCCACACGCTCACTACAAGAAGTTCCAGTTTTCCGCATCCATCATGCATCATGGGCCAAAGGTAATCTTTCAAGTCTCTGCTGGGTTCCGAAACCAATTTCCTGACCTGAACAACAGGCACCAAGCATTCGTCATCGCGAGGATTCGCCGCAAAGGATCCACTGAAGCTAGATACGAGTGTGTGTCGGCTTTCCACGACCAATGGTGCTATGGTCGATCGCCGTTACTTGCAGCACGGCGAATGTTGACGCTTGTAAAACAACCAGAGAATCAAAAAATCATCAAGTACGAGTTGAACGAGGTCCAGGACAAGTACCCTGCGCAAGATGACTTACCTGCACTCGCATGCAACTTCGTTACATTCTTACTCGGTATGGCCTGGACTACTGAGATTGAAGACATAGTGGACATTAAGGGAAGGGCCTTTCACGGATGCTTCTTCGAGCCTTGCATTAGTCCTCTCTATTGTGGTAAGTGGCTCGTTTTATCCTTTTGTTTTACAATTCTTACTTTTCTGCACCGTGATAGATAACAACGATGGCGTCACAGTCATCGATATCACGAACCTAAACGCCCCACGGTACTGCTTCATGTTCTTATCTCCCATCGGCCCGGGGGAGGATGCAGAATTAGTAAAAAACATGATCCCTTTGACGGCAGAGCAGTATGTCCGGGAATACTACTCTATTGAGCAAGAAAATGTGAAAACTGCGATAGCTAGGCTCGATGATGAACCGTTAATTAAGAAGTGGATGGTGGTCGAAGCTTGGCCAGAGGACTACACTCATCGAATCCATTATCAACCGGAAGATCCTGAAGATCCAGGAGATGTTCAGGAAAGCGTTATTACAAACGATGGAACCATCCCTACCCTGGCACAGATATCACTTGGACCAGCAGTCATGCACGCTATCAGTTCTGGTGAGTTGTCTGTGATAAGAAACCTCCTATGGATGCCTGGAAAGGCAGAAGCCATTAGAAAAATCCTTTTTCAGCAAAAGGCTTTCCAGGACGAGGGACTACAGCTATTCATAGACACGCTCATGGTCGACCCTCCTGGCATCCAGTTGGATCTCGTTGGGTTTTCCTTCTCGTCTGTTCAAATTTCAAAGATAGTCTCCAGCCTTACGGAAATACGAGTATTAGACCTGAGCTCAAATACCTCCATAACCATCGATGACGTTAAAGGAGTCTTGGATATGTGCAAAGGTCTCCGACGCATCATCCTGTGTGATTGCCCGTTGATCTCGGACTCGGACATCCATGCGTTTTTACGCAGCGGCACGCTTCTCAAGACTAATGTTGATGCATTCATACACCCATACTTTTTCAGAGTGGTACCCCAACCTTTGCCCCCAATTGCACTTACCGTGTTCACCGATTTCGAGAAAAACCCAATTGGATGTTCTTTGTCATACTTCACGCCGGCACAAATCGTTCAGGCACTGCTAGATATGTGGAGGCTCCTTTCCACTCCTAAACAATATTCTTACTTTGGACAAATCACTGCGCATGCGGCTTTCTGCAGCGCGGAAAGATGCGATGGCCGCACGTGGTCTGAAAGACCTGTCTCTTTCATCCCTCATTCAGATATGACAACGAGACCGGTATTCGTTATAGCGATCCATTCTAAAACCCCGGCGCTAACGATACTACAACTTGTTCCTTCTGAAGACGACGCGTGCACTCTCAAGTTGCACAGTCTTCGATCTTTCTTGGAAGTTATCTCTAGAGGAAGGGACTCGGCATCCGAAGAATCAATCGCTACCTTGGAAAAGATGATATGTGAGATGGACCCTCATACGTGGAAAGGACCGATCGAAGGGGAGTCTGAAGAAGCCAGCGAGGAGAGAAAGCAGAAGGCCATAGAAAGGATATTTTGCCTCTCTGTCATCAAGAAAATGAGAACCGGAAATGGAGCGGTCAGATTCGATTGTTCTGCTTGATCGTTATGGAGGCACGATACGAATAGCTAGCGTCCCGTTGTACTGTAGTTTTTATTCTTCCGCAAAGGTTCGACGATTTGCGTGTTCAAGATGTTACTATCCCGTGTATACTAGAATACGATCACCAGCATATAAGAACGATTTCTTGGAAGAACTAGATTGTTATGCGAATACCCACTTTGGCATGAAGCGAAGGTGGAGTGAATATAATAAGACCGTCAGAGATGTTCCATAAATGCAGAACCAAATATCTCGATTGTTCTGTTTGATTCGCGATACGAATAGCTAGCAAACACCCCGTCCGTTGTATTATAATGTTCATGTTTCCACAAAATTTTGAAAATTTGCGTGCCCGAGATATTACTACCCAGCCAGCACGCGTATAGAAGAAGTACAAACTCCATCACATAATAATAGATTATGGAATGAACTAGATAGCTACACTAATAACCAATTGTGGAAGCCTAGAGTCCAGACGTTATTCAAGGTTTACCGAGGGTATGCGATTTCCAGTAGTTCAAGCTAACTAGCTTCTCGTATCGGGTAGGTTGAGCAAGCTAATTAGCTCCGCATAACGCGATGTTGAGGTGTCCTCTACAAGGGAAGGTGTTGATTCATTAACGCTGGCATTTGTAGCACTTTGCAACGTAAGTAACGAACATGGATGATGGCAAAGCGAATAACTCACACATCATATAGTAGTTGTTGGGTTGTTCTCTGCAGCTGCCCCATCGAGTTGTCTTCCGATAGTCTGGAGAGGGGTGGATCGGTCATTGCACTAATAAGCTGACACTAGCCGTCAGCGTTTAAACCAATGCAGTTGACCCTGGAAAAAAAAAAACAGCTATTTACCTGCCTATCATTCCATTCAGTAATCGAACCAGATCAACAAGGACAAAAACCAAAAAAACACACACCTAAAATACGAATCGCGTTCCTGCTCAACCTCCGACAGACGAAGCTTCAAGCTCGCTTCAATCGCTTCATGGACGCTAATCCGCTCAATGGCCTCTTGAATCGTCTGTTTCGTTTCGTCATACTGTATCGGCACCCGATTGTTTGACTCTGCTCCAGAGTTTTTGCCGTGTCGTCGTGGGCTGTGCGCGCCGCTGCTACTTGTTGACGAAGACGCCCGATGTCGAGGCTGTTTTTTCGTCTCTCCACTTTGGGTGTCTGTGCGCAGCTTGATGACATGTGTTAATTTGAAGGATTCCCGGCATAGGGGACAGACACTAGGTTGGCAAGCAGCGAGGCACCTGAACGCGCAGCGAATAGTTTGGGTTCAATTATCATTCATTTTTTAGGGGGGGGGGATTAGGATCAGAAGAAACCCACTCACCGATAACAAAATATGTGTCCACAGGGAATAGCACTAGGTGGATTCCTCTGCTTATATTCGTCGAAGCAAACATCACAGATCGACGAGGAATGAACGATAAGCATGTTCACAGTTCTTGCCAATATCGTATCAGCGAACAACAACGCAGTAGTACTTGGAGAGCCTTCAAAATGGGAAAAGATGACAGTGACAGAAAGACCGCAGCCCCCTCAAGCAAGCGGGTTCTATTTGTCCATTTTTTATTTATGGACGAGGCGCTGATTGCCATATAGTAGTATTAGTTCCTTACTAGTAGTCCTGTGCAGATCCCGACATTATTCCATTTGTTCTCTGATGATGGGGCTAGATATAAACCTCGAGGCTACGGTCAGTATTGGCACCGAACGGTCCAGATCCACTGTCGGCAGAATTCGGTGCGGAAATATCTGAAGTCAGCGTCTGGAGGTGAACGAGGTCAACAAGAACTCGAAGAAGCTGGATATGTTTTGAGACATCATGTACCTGGTATAGAACCTGTGCTGTGGCACTACCAGCGCGACGTATGTGATAAAGTAGCTGGCAGTTGTAACATCACCTTTGACGCAAACCATCGCTTAAATTTGCCATATTTGGCAACTGCTTATGTAACTAATGTCTGACCAAAATATTGCGTCATTTGTGGGACCCGGTTCGACTGCGCCTGAGGCCGAGGTCTTGCGCGGTCTTACGGCAAACGCACCAATATTATCGTACCTTGATATGATGAATTCTTCTCTAAATCCTCTCGTGGCACTCCCGAGTCGTTCCGAAATCATAGAAGATCGTTGATCCCCATCTTTTTGTAAACCTATTACCAACGAGTCCTCTAATTCCAGCATACGAGAACAACTATACCGGATACATGATATACCATACAACGCTGAACTAATACTACAGAATTGAAAGAATAATGATCAACGAAACGGTATAGTACTAAATCTAATGCCGAAGCATGAAATATAAGGTAGGCTATATAAATAGCAATGGCAAGAGCACGTCGTGTGCAGATGCGAAAACTTTTGTCAGAAACGAATATGCAAACATGAAGAACTGGTACAAATGAAATCGGAATGCCAAGTCCGAATTTTTAAGATATGCTCATGATGAAATTTCTGGTGATGAGGAAGTCGCTGTTGACGACCATGGCGAGACAGCATCGTCAAGCATAATACCGCTTATCCGCGAGTATACCGCAGCAGGGAATTGTCTGTAAAAAAACTCAGCACGCCGAATCGCAGGGGTTAAGATAAGTGCGTACCTTGCTCGCATTCGTTCTAGAAGTGCCACTGCCTCCTCACGATTCCCATTGCCAAGTTCTGCCCGAACCATAGCTTCCCAAGTCGATGGCTACGAAAGCGTTACAGATAAACATACCATAAACGAGAAGAAGAACTGAGATAACTCACCTCCCGATATACAGGTGCATTAATTCCTGTGGAATAACTCGACTTGTGAGATGCATGGTTGTATGAGCCAGCAACACCTTGCTTGGGATCCTCCAGGCTTTCGAAGACTTGTCTTGCCCTTTCCAAGTCCCCGGCAACTGCATAGCCCTTGATCAGAAGGTTGGCAATGTAGGCTGTCATGTGAACACCGCTCGATTCAAGTCGTTGCATGTAGGCTGGGATCAGGTCGATGGAACGAAGAGTGACGAAAACGTTTATGAGAGCCTCGTAAGTCACGGCATCAGGCAATGGATAGCCGGATGCCAGAGTCGATTGATGGCTAGCAATACTATCGAAAACTTTGATGGCCTTACTGAGATCCTTTTCCACGCATCCATATGCATTGATCAAAGATCCCCAGTGAGTACCTTGGACGTTGACGTTGGGATCTGCGCAAAGGTGTCTGAAAGTATCCTCCATGGCATTGAGATCAATAGGTTCAATGGTACCGTACGCATCCATAAGAAGCTGTGATAGGGAATCAGGTTCAACTAAATAAATAAGAGCTGCGTACGTACTTTGTAGGTGTGCGCAGTTGGCTGTACTTGAGTTTTCAACAAAGTATTGTAATAGTACAACACGCGTTCACGATTTGGTTTGGTATACGTGTAGAGTTGCATCATCGTGTTGTACGGAGGAATACGAGGCTTGAAATTATGTTGGATAGACATCTCCTGGAATAATAACTCGGCAGACTGGTAATCTCCCACTCTGCAACAAGCACCAATGATGGCCCCGTAACTGACAGAGGACGGCCAATATCCGTTCGCCTTCATCTTGTGGAACAAGTCCATAGCATAATCAGCCTTCCTTGCCTTCGCCAACTTGGAGATCATGGTATTATAGAGATAGACGTTGGGAACAACACCTCGGATTTGAGACTCGCGGAAGAGACTGTAGGCGTTAGCGCTGTCGTCGGTCGTGTCTTTGACACAGCGAATGAGCGCGCCGTATGCATCAGCACTGGGTGCTCCACCAGACTCCAATACCCTATGACGGTGTGCGTGAGCACCGTCAATATCTCCAGCATGAGATAAAGCGACTATCATCTGGTCTTCAACTTCGAACCACGCTTCAGATTGAGGGGTAGATGTTTCCGTTTCTCGGACCGCGAGTGCATGCTGCGCAGCTGAATAAATAAACCGCACTTTCTCTATCTGCTTCTCGCGACCGAGCGCATTGATTAATCTGCCTAAGGTGTCTGGGAAAGGGTATGTGCCCTGGCGGAAAGATGCCATGAATTGATCATAAGCCTTCATGGGTGCAGGATTCCTATAGTTGGCCAAGATGTCATCAAGGGAGCGACTGAGGATAGGCGATGTCTTGAAATTTGAAGCCTGAGATCCTGGCGGAGTGATGACAGAGGGTTCCGTGACAAGTTCCGCGACGTTGAATTTTTCGTCCGTGTTAGTCAATTTGCTGAACACCCGTTGGGCCTTGGTGTGATTCCAAGCGGCTTGCCATGCAGGTCCAAGCTTGCCGAAGACGTCGTGGAGATCCTTCTCGGAATACCAGGAAAGCAACGCGCGCAAGATACCTTCGAAAGTAGTATTAGACAACGATGACAGCTCGTCAACATGACGAGTCATATCGACGAGGAGAGATTCGAATCTCGCCAAAGAACGTCCACCGTCAACTGCCTCATTGCCAGGCTTGACGTAGCTCAGGGTAACACCGGCAGCGATCAAGTATTCGATATCCTGCTGCGTAAGGGGTCCCACTTGTCCCTTCTCCTTGGCATCCTCGTATATGGCAATGTATGCGTCGGCTAAGGTAACTCCAGGGAACATGCCAATCTCGCGAATGAGAGCCAACAGCCTCTTTGCTTGCGTGAAATTTAATCTCTGTCCCTCACGGCACATCAAGCGCTCTGTAGTGTTCAACGCCAGTTTTCGTAGCCAAATCATGAACCGCATCTTGTTCCCTTCATTCTCGACTCCAGTTCGGGGCTCCGTAAACATCGTCTTCTGCCCCTCCACGTATGAAAGCAGAACGCTCGTGGCCTTGTCCAACTCGTTATAGCGTTCATAAAGCTGAACTATTCTACCGCACGTACGTGGGCCTTGTGTTCCCAAGGAAGGGTACCAATTAGTCGCACCGCCAACGACTCGGTCTTGGATGAAGTCTAACTTGGAGGAAACCTCTTCAAAACTCAAATCGGGTTGAATCTCCATGTACCTAAGATTGGCTTCCGTTACCGACAGGCGATCCATAGGCGTAAAAGTAGATCCATCTGAAGCAAATCTATCCAGCCACATACAAATGAGTTCGTTGAGTTCTCCGACCATACCATGCTCGATGAGAGTCTCCAGCATATCGTGCCACATGTACAAGGCAGGTCTTGGAGGCTTGGACACTGGTGTGTAAGGATTCTCGGGACCTTCGTCTTCTTCCAACAACCTATGGAACCATGTGAGACCTGTACTGATATCGCCACTCTGACAGAATCCTGAAATGATTGTATGGAAGGTGGAGCCAGAAGGAAGGGGAACGCCGGACTTCGGGCCTTTTGAATCCATCATCTCCTCGAGAACAGACAGTGCCTCAGTGGGGCGCCCACATTTGAAGTATACTTCGATCATCTTGTTCCAAGGCGAACTATAATAAATAGGAATGCTGATAGCTTCGCCATCTTCAGAGTGTTCCTCCCTGGCCACGATTCTCCCATCTTTCGAAGCCTTCCTGAATTCATTGAATGTTTCCAGTGCAGCATCTGCATTCCGAATATTTCCATAGAGAGAGAGCATATGATAGAACGCCGCGACGGGGATATGATTCGGATATCGTTTTTCGAGATAATCAAAGACCCGCAACGCCGCATACTCATCCGAGTGTATAGCGCAAGAACGGATAAGCGTGACGTAGACGAGTTGCGAGAGGGTCAACCTGGCGGCACAGGCAGATTGGAACAAACTGAGCGCAGGCTGAATGTTGCTTTCCGCTCTCAGTTTCGTGAGTCTGTCCAGGTCAGCATCCTGCTGTACTCCAGTAGCTCTTCCAGATATTTCGCGTCGTTTCACACGCGCATTAACACTGGAAATAGCTTTCTGAACCTCTAGGTCCCTGTCCCCCAATGCCTTGATCATCGCAGTGTAAGTCCGACTAGTCGCTATGAGACCGCGTCCGATCAAGTCATCGTAAACTCGAACAATAAGATCGATGGGAGTGCCCCTTTGACGATTGGTGATCAAAGCTTCCAAAGCCATGTCATACGACGTAATGTCTGCAGGCATGCGATTGTTGTCCAACATATCCTCCACGTATGAAGGCGCTCCGTCACTATCTTTCGACAAATATCCATGAAGAACCTTCCGCACCTTCAACACGTCTTCGGGATTGTCTTCAAACGGTGGAGTAACGGTCTGGGGAGCAGCTGGATCTGAAGGATCTGCCTGCTGATGAGCATGTGATGCAGTAGAAAGTGAAAGATCAGGATCACCGAGGGAAACCGAAGTAGTAGTAGTTGACGTAGAATTGCGACGGACCAAGGTCGGACGGGAGGAATTGGATTCGGAGAGGTCAAACGTATCTGCATTATCGGAAGCGAAGGCATGGTTTGCACGGGCATGCATCTGCACAACTTTGAGTACTCCAAGTTTGTCTGCTCTCTCATCTTTCCCCTGTGAACCGAGAGCTAGGCTGTTACTCCTGGCACGGAACTTGCGAGGAGCATGAGATGTCCCCGACGTGAAGTGGACGTCGTCATTGTCGTCATTTTGAGAATTACCAGAGTCATTAACGGCGGATTGATTGGCTTGCGTTATAGCCCGTCCTGCGCCCTACAATGATGTGAGGCGAAAAAACAGGCAAACAGTTTTTTTGCTAGCTTACCGTATAACCATAGAACCGACTGCTAGAATGGTATTTTGCACCACCAGCACCAGCACCGGCACCGCCCCATCCAGAACTAGAGGCGCCCGTCCAATTTGCAGTAGTACTCCCACCAGACGATGTTTGCAAAACATTACGAAATGCGTATCCCGTTTGACCTTGGACAGCTGCTACTGCACGACTGGTGTGATGTAGAATCGTATTGGCGACTTTTGGAAGCATTGTAGCTTAATGTCGCGCAAAGGCGAAGGAATATTGTTGTGCGGCAAACAGTCGTAATGCAGTCGAGCAAGTTAGTGTGGTAGTAGTAGTAAAGAGTGATCGTCGCTACCAGTGTGGTAGAATGTGGAGGGAGAAATGGTAGGATCAACAATACGCGGACGACCCCTCTCAGATGTTTTTTTGTTACCGTAGCGCCTGAGGGACAAGTTGGACGACAACCCCGCCTGACTCGATATATGTAACGAAAAGAAAGCCGATCAATGACTGACGTTGCGACTCGGCTTAATCGGGTCATCACGGCTCGCAACTCAATAACTGTTCCGTGTTTCTCCTATCATACGTTAGCTATACTTGCGCTTATGCTAATCATTTTCCATTGACCACTAATTATATCATCCCATGTGTACTCCTCAGTCTCTTCTGGGTCAGTGTCTAAACTCCACGAACCAGTTGGAGTTAGTGGACGGACAAAAACATTGTTGTCGTCGAACTTGAGGATCATTGCTGCATGCAAAAGCACCTCAGGCGTTATGGTAATCGGATTAATCCCCAGTGCCTGGCGTCAGAGATTACCAGGCTGACATCGTACGAGGTGCGCGTATGAGCAACGCACCTTCCACCCAACCAACGTCCCACTAGGCAGATTCACGCGCTCTTTGATCTGAGCCAGAGTTTCCCACTGGTGTTCGATTGCATTGAAATCCAACCCGCAAATCTCATCACTTTGCGTGCATGGTGCTGATGCCTTCTGGTCCCCCTTGTGGTCATTCATGATCCTCGCTTTTGTCCTTTTCTTTTTTGAATGCTCCAAGACCACTCTGGTTATAAACATATTGTCGGGCAATAATCCAGCCTCCTGTTTTTCTGATGGCGGTATCAGCCTTGCTACCGCCGTTGACGGAACGTCCTCCTTCTTTGCAGAAACCGCACCCACGTCTTTTTCCTGTGTGAAAACAATTTTGGCTGGAACACTTTGACCTATCCCATTCTTAAACCCTCTTTTCTTATTCTTGTTCGATAGCGAAGCCATCGCAAACTCGTGCGTCCCATTCGTAACAGGCGGCGGAGTGGGCTCCTCAACAGCGGCTGAACCACAAGCCGGTGGAGAGCTTTTACCCAAGGGAATCGCATTGACTCCTGCAGCCTGGTTTGTAGGATCTTCTTTAGCTGCAAATCGATCGTACTGATGCTTCCGTCTCCGGCGCAAATTTCGACTTCGAGTGGTCTGTTTACCTTGACCTGGAGGGATGAAGATAGTAGTAGGCGGGCTGGACACCACGACGTCAGATTATTGTACCAGACCAGACATTGAAACATACTTGGATTTAGAAAGAGCCTGCGGCGCCTTGCTGGAGGCAAGCGTCGGAGGTGAAGCAGAATCTGAATCTGAATCTGAAGAGCTAGACTCTGAGGACGACGACTCTGAAGAAGTTCCATCTGATGTACTATCATCCGAGTCAGAATCCGAACCCGAGCCCGACGAAGGCCCTTTATCCTGAGTTTGATCCGGTAATATTCGCGGTGTGCTCGCACACGGAATGCTGTCTGCTCGTTTCCGCTTTTTCGATGTCGACGTGACCTCTAAAAATGACCATCATCAAACCTTCCAAAAAAAAAAAACCAGTAGACAGAGAACAATTCATACCTGCAGAACGCAAAGACTGACCCGAAAACGCGACTTTATCAACACTTTTTAACCGCCGGCGAGACTCGTAAGCATATTTCAAAACAATGATAACCGTCGAGGGCATGCGCACTAGATCAAGTCTCCATCACGAACAACATCGATCGGCCCTTCATCCAGCAGCTGAAAGTCGTCCAGCAAAAGTGTTATGTCATTTCTCTTCAACCCGTGAAGAATCCGAATGCCAGCGCATAGTTTATCTTTGAATTCCGAGACTGTCGCAGTCGCAGGAAGAGGTTGAAGACTAAACCAGGCTTTGAGAACGGGAAGAGGGGGGTTTGTGACCACTCTAACTCGCATTTTGCGGAACCCTTCAAGTATGGCGGTAACTTCTTTAAATCCGGGCCGGCGCTCCACTCCGACAGGTTATAATAGAGCCATTGATGTACAGTACTTCCTATCCAGAATCTTCTGAAAATGCTGGGTCGACAATATCTTCGTGATCAGTTATGCACTCATGACTCGGAGTACTTTGATAAATTTCATAGATACAGAAATTAGTTAGAGGCACGATAATCTACAAGCTAGAGCAGGAATGTGTATCCTTCCAACGTAGTATGAAGGTAATAAATTAGCGACAAACCCAATGTCTCAATTTTCACGAATTCAATCCAATCGACTAGATTTTCTTCCTTGTCCACCCCCAAGTTTCTCATACTTCCCACTCTTCACACTGTATATATCGTCACCGCTATCAGCAAGCAGTCGCCTCACGAACAGCCCAAATACAACCAAGACCGCCAAGCCCAAGAATATCATCGTTCGTGGGTTTTCCGTCACAAAGGACCCGAGGGATATGAGTTTGTCGTTGAAGAACTACGCACAATAAAGAGTCGGTGATGAATGAATAGTGGTGATGAATCTGAGATATTACGCACCCTCGCTAGTCTCTCGATGGCATTTTCCGAATGTCTGTAGCCTATCGAGCCATCGAGAATCCCATCGAGAGCCGATCCGATGCTCGCCGCGGTCAGTGCGATCTTCGCATCAGAGCCATCCACATCGTAATAAATCAATCGCTTGACAAAGCTATTTAATGCCTCGCAAACAAGAAAATATGGTTAAAAGCTTACATTGTGGTCGGCGACAACAATTGGGGCATTCTGCGCCTCGTCTGCGCCCTTGATACCATACATACTCTTCAACCACTTGCCCCACTTACTGGCATCCATCCATGCAAACACGACGTCCCTGGCACCATTCTGGGCCTTCTCTTCTCTCCATTTCTTACCGATGCGTTTGAGCTTCTTCAAGGAGTTCAATCCGTTCTTTTCCGATACAGCAGCTATCAGCACCAAAGGGGGAGCCATGTGCTTTGGATTCATGACTTGTTGGAAATTATCAGAATCCAACTCAAGAGCTGTTGGCAGACGGTGCCTACCAGACCAATTGAGTTAACGCCATGTCAGAAACAGACAAGTCTTACCGTAGGAACCAAGATTTGACTACGTCAATGGTGTCGCTTGGTTTCAAGGACATCGTCGCAGCAGGATTGAGAACATCACCATCCTTGAACACGATCAATATGGGTAGCGAAGAGGGAGAGATTGTTAGGTAAGAAGACAGCGATTCAGAAGTCGATTCGAACACTGGAGGTGAGCCGAGAAGTACGGTAGATGCTTTGGTCACTAGGGTCTAGAAATGGTATAAATGAATAGTTGACAGGTGCAGGTGGTGACTCACACTAGACTTTGCGTCTGAAGGCGAACGTAGTAACAGGTACAATACGTCACTGGCTTGGACTTGTGATTCGAACGATTCGAATGACAACTGTTGGACAGCCCTAAACATATATGGCTTGAATTTGCAAATGTGTCGACAAGTAATGACAGATGAAATACGTACGGTGCAATCAATCTCTCGACAAAGGCATCTAATTGATGCAGTTTTCGCCCTCCAGTATATTCAGTTTTGACGCCATCATCATCGTAATAAGCGAGCATGGGATACCCAGGAACACCTTGCGATTGACACAGAGCACCATACGTGTCGCAATTGACTTCTGCAATCGTGAGTTGATTTCTCATTTGCTCAGCGAGTCGGGTCCATGTTGGAGCCAATTTCTGGCAGTGCCCACACCTGAATAAGAATTGAATGACAATCCGTACCTGGAGAGAGCACTATACATACCACGGGGCAAAGAATTTGACGAAAACTTTGCCTTTACCAATCTCCTCTGCGAAATTCTCGCTCGTCAAAACGAGCAGTTCGCCAGAAGGATTCACACGTATAACTGGTTCGGTCGGCTCTGGTTCCGCAACTGAGGTCGTCGTTGTCGTTGCCGTATACTTGGAGAGGAATGTGAACAGGTTATCGATTTCGCGTGCCCCATTGAACGTTTCGCTGTACTTCCCGTCTTCATAAATATTCAATTTTGGGTACCCGTCAATTTCTAGCTCCCTGCAAAGGTCTATGGAAATTAATTAAGCACGATTCAAAGGAGCAGACTTGACAAACATACCGCCATACAGCGCACAATTGACTTGGGCCACATTAATGGGAGAACTTGGCGTCTTTCCTATTTCTCCTACCACTGTTTCCCAGGTAGGTCGGAATGCACGGCAGTGTGGGCAGTACGGAGAGAAAAATTCAATGAACCTTGGTTCAAAAAGAATTCAGAAACACCATGTGAAGCTACACAAACAGATAGCTGACCAGATCCCCGTAGCTATAGTCGAGTGGAAACTGTCGGGGTCGAGTGACGTTGCTGTGTATTCCGTCGCAGTCTGAGCTGGTGCCGCAGCAACAAGTAGTGCAATAGAGATGATAAGAAAGGACAATGGGAGACGAGTCAACGCCGATATCTTCATGTCGTACAACATGAAGTACTTTGATACTTCCCTTGGTCTGTGAGCCGCTGTGGCTGACAATAAAAATTTCCGTTTTGGTCTTGCTCAAGTCTTGCTTGTTGTCAACGCTGAACACATGCGACGGGGCACGACACTATGGAAACCTATGAATACCCTCAGTTCAATGTCCAAGCCTTAATCGGTCTTTTCGTCGATGTATCAAATGCTGCTCACATTCGGACCCGGATTGTCAACGCCTCTTCTATGACTGGCGAAGAGGGGGAGCTCGAACGAGAAGCCGTAAATTTCGCTTTTGTGGATGCTCGCCTCGTCAGTCTCAGTCTCTTTTCTTACTTGGTGCTCTTGCGGCGTGCTCTTCAACTGCCGGTATTATTAAGATAACAAGCCTTTTGCATCTCCAAACGGCGGTCTATCACGCGCTACTCGCTCAAGATCAGAACGCTCTCCGAACAAAAACGGTGCATTCGGAGATCTTGTGGGCGTTGAATCCTAGCAACAATGTGCGTAATCAATTCACCATCTTCGTGTACAGGGTTCCTGATTTCACGGACAGATTTCGGAAGCCATTAGACGATATGGCGTATCTGACTCCACAACAGCACTCTTTGTCGTTCAGATAGTGCCGTTAGACGTGACATCAGACGTTGAAGTAAAAATGAAAAGCGTCGTCCATGGATCTCTCTCGCCACTGTCAGAACTGGCGTCACTTACAGACTGGTCAACTATAAAAAAGGTAGCGACACGGCCCTTCGAGGAGACGCCATAACTGACATCACAGCAGTACCACAAGCTCAATGGAGAGAAAGCATTGCGTAGCGCGTTAGGAACAGATGTGGTTCGTGAACATGCAGTTATTGACGAGATTGTCGTCAGTTCCGTGGCGATGAAGACTGTTGCAGGGTGATCTTTTGTCGGAACAACTGATGTAGAACGTAGATAGAATGAATTTTCTTTACTCAAGTGTGTGTATTGTAATCATTCAAGTCAATGAAATCAGGGTCCGTTCCCCATTCTCAATGCGGCCACCATCACTTTGTACGAGACTCCAAGCTTTGCGACAGCAAGGGTCTGTACGTTCACCATTGATTCAGCGAGCACGTTTCCCCAGACATCCAGTTCAAAAGTCGTGGCCAGCTAAAAGGAATTATTCCGTGTCATCGAGTTCTGGAGACCGAGATAGAGCTGCTGTAGGGGTACGAACCCACGAAATCTCTACAGCATCCGGACATTCAGTTGACACATTGCAGGTATTCACACCTACGGCCGCTGCAGTCTTCATAGCAACTGGGGCTGGTCTTTTCTTTTACTTCAAGTCCGAGAAGGATAAGCTTCTCATACAGAAAGGCAAGCACAACATGATGGAATGCACTCATAGAGGGTCATTGACTTGGCCTCGCTGCAGAAAAAGAACTCGAAAACAAGTCCTACGGTCGACCTCAACTCGGGGGACGGTTTAATTTAATCACACATGACAATAAGCCGTTCACAGAGAAGGATCTGTTAGGGAAATGGAGTTTGGTTTATTTCGGCTTTACGAATTGCCCTGACATCTGTCCAGAAGAGCTGGATAAGATGAGCGAGGCAGTTACAACCTTGGGTGCACACATTCTACTCTAATCTGTCATCCTGAACCAGAGACTGATTCGCAGATTAGAAAAAGAGCATGGTTCTGCAATCCAGCCTCTTTTCATCTCGGTAGACCCTCCCCGCGACTCTCCAAAACAAATAAAATCGTACCTTGCCGATTTCCATCCAAGGCTTGTAGGACTTACAGGGACTTATGAGGAGGTGAAATCTGTCTGTAAAGCCTACCGCGTTTACTTTTCTACTCCGCCAAACGCGAAACCGAACGATGACTACCTCGTGGACCATTCCATCTTCTTCTATTTCATGGATCCCAATGGCGAGTTTGTGGACGCGTTTGGGAAGGACACAAAGGCGGAAGAGGTAATAATGAGGGTGAGAAAGGAGATTGGCGAGTGGGAAGAAAAAGGCAAGCGAAAGGCTGCTTGATTTAATGCAAGACGGTGTCATAATGTATCGTATAATATCATTGGCCACCATTCCGCACATGACTCTCACTTCAACGATGTCCGAGCCGGTTTTTCTCATGCCGGAAGCGCAGAGTCTGGTAAAATACATACTGATTGTCGGAGATGGTGCTACAAGATTAGCCTCGTAGGTTGGAAATCGTCAGGATGTTGATCCCCGGTTTTCCGCAACCTGTAGCTATGCTTAAACCCGGCCGACGATCCACTCTTACGGACCGCTTCTCGAGAGGGTGAACTTTGAGGACAGTACGAATGTACGACGCATGCTCAAATCTTAGCGCCTTGTATGCGGTATTCGCGTCCGCGTCAAACAACCAAATTGCAGGGCCGTGCGCAGTAGTTGCTGAGGGGTTTTGGAATAGGGTCGGATCCGCGGCAGGACCACAAAGGGTTCAAGTGAGTGCGGAAACGTGTTAACGAGCGGTCGAACAGAGAATATTTTCCCCATCGGGAATGGCCGGCGTTCGTTTTGGCTGGGCTGAGAGTTTCTAGAATTTCCTTCCAGCGTTCGTTGTCAGTTGCGATTATTGATCACGGCCATCAACATTCAACAGAGGGATCTTCATGTGATAGAAGCGAGCGTTTTCTTTCCCTCGCCTTAAATTCTTTCTTATCAACTACATACTTTACAGCATATCTGATATTCTCCATCTGGAATCACTGCGCCAGGCATTAACGTTGATATACCTGCACGCTCTTAATGAAGAGAAATTCATTGTTTCTTACCCGATGTCAAAGTTCAATCATTCTTGGGCCGAAAGATGACGAGATCTCTTGCATTGCTTCCTTGATGATCAGAATATTAACTCAGCATGGGAGAATATCAGTTTTGGCGTTAGGCGAGGCCATCCGGTTACAGGGCCTTGGATTATAAAAATCTCTTGGGCCACACAGCCTACTGCTGATTGCTTTCCCCTCCGTCGGTATTATGGCTACACCAGGTCTTTCCTCTCCTATATCGAACTCCAAAGTTTCAGTTGCGACCGGTGATCTGCAAGAGAAGCCGCCGGTCACGACAGCATCGGGTGTTGATTCACCCGACACGACGACAGAAGATCCTTTCCATGAAGTGCCCGACGGTGGTCTGAAGGCGTGGTTGACCGTCGCAGGCGGGTACGTATCTCTCCTGCCGAGCCGCAGAGGTACGCAATAAACACGGAACTGATCTGTTTAATTACGTTGGCAGCTGGATTACCCTGTTCACCACTTTCGGCTCTTCAAACTCTTTTGGTGTTTTTCAAGATTTCTACACCCTTGCGGGTTCATCCTCGGCGTCGAATATCAGCTGGATCGGTTCTATGCAGATCTTTCTAATGTTCTCCATGGGTTTGGTTTCGGGCAAGTTGTTTGATATGGGTTACTTCCACTATGTGCACAGTGTTGGGATTGTCATTTATCTCGTCTCGTGCGTATGGTCATTTACGTTATTCAGTCTATATTGAACAAAATCTTCAGAACGTTCATGCTGTCGCTCGCGGACTACAGGCAGTATTACCAGATATTTCTCGCTCAGGGACTCGGTATTGGAATAGGCATTGGTTGCATGTTCGTACCTTCTCTTGCAATCCAGGGTCATTATTGGAAGAAACGTCGAGCTCTGGCAATGGGACTCGTCATGACGGGTATGTAACATTATTCGCTTCATACCGTCGCTTTCGAGTGTTTATACATCTGGAAGGTACTTCTGCCGGTGGTATTGTATACCCTATCATGATGAACCAACTTCTGCACCATAGCACCCTCGGTTTCGCATGGTCCGTTCGAGCAATGGGATTCATGGATCTTGGACTATTGATTATTGCCAAACTAATAATGACTCCCAATCATCCTCCCAAGCGAGCGTCGGCTCCCAAACCTGACATGCGCGCCATCATCATGGATAAGCCATATATTATCGCAGTAGCAGGGTTCGTTCCTCTTGCTCCCTTAGGCCCCTTTCCTGAACAAAGTTGCTGAGAACATTATACAGTGGTTTCTTCGTTCTTTTTGGACTGTTCTTCCCCTGCAAGTCCACTGATCAACATCCTTCGTTCTTTATATCTGACAATGTTCTCTTAGATTTTTATCTGCAGCTTTACATCAATCTGAAAGGCCTAGATCCGACACTCGCTTTCTATTCTGTTAGTGAAACAGTCAATCTGTCCGGTTTATCTCTTATAATAACCCACTGCACTTTCCAAAGCTTGCAATTTTAAACGCGGCATCTATTCCAGGTCGTACCCTTCCCAACTTATTTGCTGACAAGTATGGGCAATTCAACATGATTGTACCGATGAGTTTTTGCACGGGCATCCTTCTCTTTTCCATATTTGGCGTCAATGATACTGCGAGCGTTATCGTGTTTGCCATATTATATGGTTTCTTCTCTGGAGCATGTGAGTTTCCGCTTTGTGCTACTTGTTGCTGTATATTGACTGGACTTCCGTCTCTAGTTGTAAGCCTGGTACCCCCAATCATGGCGGTCTTAGCTAAGGACGTGTCTGAAATTGGGTACGTATCTTTGCCAATCGCATCCGCTTTAACTATGGATGCATGGATTTTAGTGTTCGAATGGGAATTGCCTTTTTCATCACGGGTTTCGCAAATCTAACCGGGGCTCCGATAAATGGTGCCTTGGTAAAACCATTCCCCCCATATCCATGGTATAAACCGATCACCTTCAGCGGGGTACGTTCTTCTTTCCAGGGCCATCATCATGACACTCGTGCTGATTATCGTTGCTATATCGCCTTCCAGTGTGCTGTTATGTTAGGCACAGTGTTCCTCTTCATTGCCAGACAACTCCTAGCCAAGAGGCGAGGGACGCAACTCGTTTGACTGTTGTAAGTCAAATTACAATAACTCGTGTAACATAGTTTTTCCCCCCAACTGCTTCCACTCGCTCGATAAAACACACGCCCGGACCGGCGCACCTTACACTGGCGCGCAACACAAAACACAAACACGGAACATGTGTCAATTTTTTATGCTCGTATCGCCTTGGATATTTTATTGCTTTCAGGTGTCTCCAATGCAAATTGCCTCGACAATAACAACGGGAGGCTGCGTAGTTTGTCTTGATAGAATTTTAAAAAAAAAAACAGAAAGGTCTATCAGCAGATCACACTTGCCAGGATCACTTATCGTCCTCATCATCATAGCCGATGAGGCGGACTCCATGGCACCGGTGCGCAAAGAACCATATGATACCTTGCATGTACATAATCTAGTACTGTACTGTATACATATATATACTCATTCAGCTCGGAGGCTTCGCACCCTCCGAGTCGGGCACCCTGAATCATTCCTTTTCTTCAACGTAAAACAAACACAGTGGGTTCCGAGTTCAAGGAGATCAAAATCACCGGGCATTCGTCTAGAGTGCACCACCGTCCGAGTTTTAATTAACGGGCGGTAAGTTTCATGAGCCCCTTTAATTTCGGAATTAGTAATTAGAAAGAAGGTGTGAACCAGGCCCTACCCTTGAAAGGTATGTAATACAGTGTTTTGAAATTTGACCTCAAGGCTTCACCGGGCCTTTCAACAGGGTCCGAAGAGTCAAGGGAGTGCATGCATAGTATACATTACCACCCTGATACCCAGACTTCTTGCATGCAGTAGCTAGTAGGATCATCATTGAACAACAAACTTCCTGATATTCCAAGGCATTTCAGTCCAGTATGTATAGAGAACAGGAGTAGTAGTATGAATACATAGCGCTAGCCTGATCGTTATCGTCATCAAAGTCGTGATCATTAATGTTCATCGATGTCGTCGCCCGGCACCCGATGATATATGTCCAAGTCCGCTCGTCGCAATTATCTACACTACAATTAAGGTCACGAAATAAAATAACATTAAGAAAAAAACATAACCTCTCTCTTTAACCAACCAGCCCCAAACAAACCCGAGAATCCGCCCCAATCCACATCCCCCAAAAGCCCGTCGTCGAGCCTAAACAATCCACCCGCCTAAGCCCGCCCATATACTCCCGCTTCTTTAAATCTTCACTCGACACTCGCGCAACCCGTCGCTCAAACGCCTTGCGCAAAACGCGATAGTACTTCCCGCCGCTCATCTTCTTGATCAGCTCGACTTCGGCCCACGTCATCTGTGCCCTAAAGTAGTCGTAAATGGCATATAACACGTCTCCTACCCGGATCGGATCCGTCCGCGAGATTTCGAGTATGGGCTTGTACGGCCACGGAAAATCCACGCTCCCCATTGGGTCGAAGTGGATGTGCAGTTCAGCCATTTGTGGTTGCGTCGCGGGAGAATACATAGCTTGGAGGAAATCGTCGTTGTCGAGAAGGTGGAAAGCATTTCCCGGACAACACGTGACGTCCCATTGAATCTGTGGGTTCGTGCTGCTCTGGGGGTTGTAAGAAAGCCAGCGAGACAGGTGTAGTTGCGCCGTTAGACTGCAAACATTGGGGCAAGGCTGGGAGACCGGCGATGCTTCCCCGACCAGAGACTTTTTGTTCGTATGAGGAGTAAAGGCGAGTTCTCCGAGATCGGTCTGCCAGCGGTAGCTATCTGCAGGGATTTTGGATAATTGGTCGATGATGTTTTTAGGATCAATGTTTGACGTAATAGGGAATGCGAACACAGGTGCAGCCGTAGAGGCAAGCTGAGAGAGGGCCGGAGGAGCAGGGAACGACGATGCGTGGGCTCCCACACCGACGTTGGGATCTAAAACAACATTTGTCAACCTTGTTGATCACATTTGCAAACTGGCTAGAGCGAACCCATTAAAGGAGGCATAGGCACGGCAGGTTCGCCATATGTAGCGGGTGCATGGCAAGATGCCGGATATGGTGACGGTATACGGGCGTCTTTATCTAGAAAATAAGCGTTATTAATCTCGTTCGTTAATCACTCAATTCAGCAGGAGCGAACCATTTAGTGGAGACATCGTCGCAGAAGGACTGCCATGTGCGCCGGGTATATAGCCAGGTGCCTGATGCGGCGACGACATACAAAAATCACTATCTAAAGCAATCCTCGTTAACTCGTGTTCACTAAACGTGTAAATCAAGTAGAGCGAACCTCTTAGTGGCGGAATTGTCACAACAGGATCGCAATGCGTGGCGGGTATATGACCAGGTGGCTTATATGGCGACGGAATACGAGGCTTGTTATCTAGAACCGCAATTTATCAAACTTGATCGCTGAAAGACACGCAAATAAACTGGAACGAACCTATCGGTGGCGGAGGCATTGTCCCAGCAGCCCCACCATACGGAGTAGATGCATACGCAGCAACAGGGTCCTTCAAGATACTATAATGCTTGTGCTTCTCAGATTTAACGCGAACAGAATACGAGTCATAAGGATCAGGTCTTATATATCCTTCAGAGACACATAGTCAGCAAACGTGAAAATAAAAAACACAAGTTTGGCAGAATAGTACGAACCGGTGCATGGATAAGCATGCGACCACGATGGATTCAAAGGTGGCGGGTGTTCTTCCCCACAGCATGAAAACAACTTCTTGGTAAATCGCTTGAGCGCGCAAGGCTTGCTAGAACGCGACATTCGACGTGGGGAAGGGAAAAAAAACTCGTTATCAGATTATCAAAAAATTCGTGAGGAAATCGGTGGTGGGAAGGGGCGGTGGGGGTGTTCTCAGTGTACAAGGAGATGCTATG